>CM049809.1:4262620-4563224 GCA_027422405.1 Ptychobarbus kaznakovi | reverse complement strand
AAGAAAGAAGAAAGGATCGAGGAGAGAATGCAATTACCACACTCTACACCAACATCCATGCGGTTATTCAAATAACGATCTGAAAACATTGGCTTTGTTTATTTAAAGAAATGTACGTGGTCTCTGATGGCAATCTGGACATCAATAAAGCTTGTAAATGAGCTGGGACTCTGAGAGAATATCAAAGACAAACAAACAGCAAAGAGAGGAATCTCAATGTATTTCATTGCACAAAGGATTAACGTGTCCTTACTGTCACGAGGACGTAGCTGCCAATCCTGCATCTGAAGGACATTTACTCAGTCAACAAAGGACTGGAACACAAACGCAATTACAGAGAGCGACGCACACCTGTACACACCCTGAGCGCGAAGATACAAATCACATTAGTCTGTTTTGAGTGATGTGTCAAGTCTAGGGCTGTCAGTAGAGAAGATATTTGTATCAAATACATTTTATACCATATGCAAATTAACCAACTGCTATTTAATTAATTGAATATCAGCATTTGCTGAAAAAGTTCTAGACTCTCATTCTGACGGCACCCATTCACTGCAGAGGATTTATTGGTGAACAAGTGATGTAATGTTATATTTCTCCAAATCTGTTCTGATGAAGAAACAAACCCATGGCCCAAGTAACATTTGTGTTAACATCTTAAAAATATAACTGCACTAGTAGTTTTTTTCTGTATATATTTTCTTTGTTTAAACTTAAAACAAGTGGAAATATCAGACATAAAATAAAAAAATAAATATCTAATAATTAAAAAGGGCTTAATTAATTTTACTGGCTTTAAAGGTTTAAACACTGTTCGTAATATGTAGTATGCAATATTTTTTAAATGTTGATTGTACTTCAAGCTTCAATTGCTTGCATGGGCCAGCTGGCATGGTTAATTACAATTAATTTTATACCACATTTAAAAAAATTATATAATTAAACAAATAATAATTAATCACACTCAATTAAATGACAGCCCAAGTAAACTCAGTTATGCAAAGCCCTCACATGCTCTTTCCGTTTCCTCCACAGATACAAGCAACTTGAGATCAAGAGCTTGTGGTTTTACTGACGGTGCACATTAGGTTGAGTCTTGGATGCTCTGATCTTTTCTTGTTCTACTGCTAATATATATATTCTGCAGTCCCCAAGCGTCTTTATGGATACAGTCCACACACACACACAGTGTATGGGCTTCACGACAAAATCATTACACTTTCAGCACCACTAAAGGGCAGGAACAGGGCTTGTGTGTGTGTGTGTGTGTGTGTGTGTGTGTGTTTGTTGGCAAGCCGTTACAAACAGACGTTCCTGAAGGAGCTGAAACTTATCTGAGTGCTGATTTGGCACAACACCTCCAGGCTGAATCAGCCCATTACTCAAAGGGTGCTAATTACAACGAGCGTGACCGTGTTACTCCGTGTGCATGAGAGTATGAGAGAGATTACTCTGTACTCACAGTTTATTAGAAGATTAAATCCATTCCTTCAATTTTTCTAAATACTTCTGCACTTGAACACAGGTGAATGAAGGAGAAAGTATAAAATTTGATTTGTGACTTGAATGAAAAAAATGCTTTAAAGTTAATTTTGATTATTATTACAAAGAAAACATTGTTTATATGGAATAATGTACAATGGTTGGTCATTCACAATAAAACCAGAAACAAGTATTTGGAAAGTAAACAGACTATGATTTCATTTAAGTTTCCAAGTGACAACATTCAGTGGGAAATAATAAAAGATGGAGCGTGTTCGTCCCCCCCGTTAGGTTTATATTGGTTTGTCAAGACTCAAAAGTAGGCTAAGATATTATTGGCTTTGGTTACATCAGCCGAAGAGTAATTTCAAAGGCAACATTTTTATGAAGGATTATGGGGAGACTTTTGTTTTCCTCTTTACAATCACATGTACTCATTTTACTTTAACTTTTGTTCAAGCGAAATTAATGTTATTTCATGTTGTCTTCAAGTACATTCTTTGATTCAACTTATAAATATATGTAGCTTAAAAGAACATACATTTAAATTTCCATCTTTGATATTAAAGGAATGAAAAATGAAAATAATCCACAAGTAATCCAAACGAATCCAGTCCCTCAACCTAATGTCTTGTGAAAAGCTGCATGTTTGTAATAAACAAATATATCATTGAAATGTTGCTTCCAGCTAAAATGAGTCTTCTATTCAAATATTACTGCTTTCGTCAAATATAAAGCTTTCTTTTCTGAATACGGAGAGAAATACACACAGATCAAGCACAGTTTTACATGAAAATTGTGCAAAACAGCATGATTATCCATATCTTGACTTTGCAAGCACTATTAATTGTTCACAAATATCAATATGTGTTCATTATTCTGTGATTTCATGATTATTATTTGTCTACTCCCTCTCTGGTCAACTCCAACTGTTAGAAACATCTGTGTGTGGGAGTCCGGTGCTAAAAATGTTTTTATATCACTGAAGAAACAAAACATGTTTGATATTCTATTGTGTTAAAGTACCAATACAAAGAAGCGACAACAGTAAAGCAGCTCAGAAATGATTCTGACAGACCAATCAGGAATAGAGAAACACTACAAATCCCACCACGATATACACATAAAGAGAAGCAGCGTAACTGTAATTCAGGGCTCTAACAGCTGATGTTCCTTTCTTTATGAGACAGGCTGTCCCTCAGTCCTCTGAAGGGAAGTTTGTGAAATGCTTTAATCAAGTTTAATTTGGCTGCTTTATTCATAGTTGTGGAGATGTTTGTTTATGACTGCTAAATCAAATTTATAAATTAGAATTTACTATAATTCAGATGGCAAAATGACACAAAGACGAACACAACCATTCCCAGGGAGGAGATGAAGCTTTGAATGTAAATAACTATTCCTTATAAAAGATATACATATACAAGATGCACATTAGTCACCAAAAAAACATGAGTATGACATACAGCCGGCAATCAGAACATGACAGAAGCAGAGATTCTGCCCAAAAAATAAGTAAAATTAAAAATGCATGTATCTGTATCATGGCCCAAAAACAGAAAGATGGAAAGCAGAAAAGCCAACACAAAGCCAATGCGGTGTTAAACAAATTACTAATATATTGTTATTATCCAAAAATGTGTTATTAATATTCAAAGCTATACATACAAATGAGGAACAGCTCATACAATTTATCATAAGTTGTTTTTCGAGTTAAATGTGCTCCAGTCGTGTCATGGTGTTAGTGACTTCCGTTGTTTGCTATTTGGTTGATCACATCTATGATCGAAGGAAAAGGTAAATGTTGCAAAGCTTTGATGGCCGAGCCTGAGTTACACAAGCAAGCAAAGATAAAGCAACCTACAGACTACAAGAAGTCTGAAAGCAAAACAGGGAAGAAATGGAGAATAAAACCACAGCAAAGCACTAACATAATGGATTTAAGTTGGTACAGTATGTCTGATTCATTTATCATTCAGAGAGAGAGAGACATGACAAACTTAGGAAAGAGTTAGTGTTGGCTCAAAGCCTGGAGCAGAACGATACTTCAATGCCACGACCCAGAACATAGCTCACAACCTGACTGTGCCCAAAGACTAACTGATCTGAACACCACACACACCAGATTCAGTTTGGATTTAAAATCATAAAAAATAACCTTTTCTAAACCTTCCATTAACCCAATCTTTCTCAGTCTTCCATAAACATTCCTTCCCCAAAAAATACATGTTTTAAGAACTTATTAAACAAATGCAAATATTAAGATTTCTTATTTATTTGTTTTAATTTTAACATTAACTAACTCTTAAAATAACCTAATTGCAATAAATGCTTGTACTTGAGCCCCTCCAACAAGTTTATCTCAGTCTGCAAAGCACTGTACATTTGACTGTTTTGTTTGCTTTAAATATTTCACATTTCCAAATTTCATACTTTAAATTTTTAATCTTTTCTTCCCTCTCAGCTAAATGACATCCCCAGTTTCACCTTGTAAGTACATGGAGGACGTTTTAGCAAGACAGCCTGCGGTTTTCACGGGGGCCTGACTACATTAGCATAAATGTTCAGCCATGCTGCATAAGTCAGAGAGTCTGTCAGAGAACAGATTCAGACTGCTGGCAACCTGGTCAGTGGGACAAAAGAGAGTTTATAGAACAGCCTGTGGTTCTGAGCGATCAATACAGTGAATCAGGGCTGTTCAAGACTCTGCCCTGAAATAGAGCGTGCCAGTGACAAGAAATAAAGGTCTGCGCTGGAGGATGAGGGACTGCAGACGTGTCCCTGGGTTGCCTTGGTTACTCAGTAACACCAAAACCGTTGGGAAGATACAAACCCAGCGACCTCTAAGACAAACATGTGACAGATTTCATGCGGAAAGCAGGACATACAGGAGGGAAGTGGGCAGAGACAGATAGAGGAATACGGGCGAGGTCATCTCAGGTCATGTGCCCACAAAGACATCATGTCTATATGAGACTAACTTTGGCTGCTGGGAAGGATATGGCACATTTAAAAGTCCATGTTTGCCCTCGAGGAGAGATGAGAGAGCCATTGGGTCAGCAGGACAGCGCTGAGGGGGGTCGAGAGGATGGGAATCGTCTGTTAAAGCAGGTCTGACACATGCAAATCCACAATAGAGACATGTCACACACTGCATAATGTATAATCTATCTGTAAACACCATGCTACTATCCACATGGTGAGAGCCGATAATTAGTAATTGTTACCCAGCACTCAAAGTCACAGAGTCTACTGACAATTTACACAATTCCTTTTAAACATCAAAGAACACACTTTTCTCTCATCCTGTCCATCATCAGTGCAAACAGCCCCAAGACTCTTTCAAAACTACAAATAAAACTCCTACAAAAAAACTCTCCTATTTCACTCAGAGGCTCGATTGTGTGTGTGCTGATTGTTGTGCAGCTCGACCCCCCCGCTCTGTTCTTTTTGCCTCTGTCTGGCCCCAGGCTGTTTCCGGAAAACACTCGTTCAATTGAACTCTCAATATGTAACCACTTCCAATTAGCGGTTATATTCTCTCACTGCTTCTCGGCTTTGGCTGTTCGATTACAGTACACAGATATATAGGGAAAACAGATAGACAGACAGACAGACACAGTGCTGTTTCCCACAATTATACAGCATGTAAATCTAAATTATAAAGAAAGATGAGTTAGCATCAGTTAATGGAAGTCTGTCTGTTTTCTATGAAATGTTTGACTACAGGCCAGTTTACAAGGTCATAACCCGTCAGTGTGAATCAAATCATTCCACGTAGTTCACACACACACACACACACAGTCTTTTTTTTAGCAAGTCACTCACATCTTAGTAATGCCCCTGGGTGGCTATTTCCAGTAATGTGTACAGATTCAGATATCTGAATAGGGAAAGACAGAAATCAACTAAATGTGTTTTTGTCAAGCTTAAACAACATTGAATCATAGATAAAATAAGACAAAAACTGCATTATCAGCATGATTATCTGACAATGTTTAGAAGGGAAGTAGACTTTAAAAAATGAGATTTTGGAAAATTAGGCATTGACAAACACTGTTAGAGAACTCATAAGTTGTGCTTCAAGTGATGTTCAACTTTTAATAATCCCTCAGAGCATTGCTAGTATTACTAAATATTAATAAAATGTATTGATTTCCTCAAACATCTGAATTTACCCCAGACAGAATAGATCTATCTATCTATCGATCTATCGTAATAATTTTAAAGCTATTATTTCAGCTTTGGGGAATCATTTATTAAAGATTCAATATTGATTTGATTGAAGTGATTCATCTTTAACTTGTGATTTATACATTATTAAAGACTCGTCCAGCGACCATTAACATCAGTATGTCTATAACAATTTATGTTTATAACTTCGTGGCCAATGATATCAAACTTGTGGCCAACAATTTTTAGCTAGGTAAAGCGATTGGCAAATATCTTTTTAAAATTTTATGCTAGGTCAAAGCGCACTTTGGCACCATTCTTTAACTTGATCAACACAGCACATTGCTTATATTCTACAATACAAGGTTGATTTGCATTGTCATTCTTTATACATGGACTACTTAAACTGTACACACATATTTCTTTATTTATGGAGTAGATATTTTCTGAAAGACATGATCCAAAAAAGACATATCCAAAAATCCCAAGCTTTAATATGTAAAAATGATAAATAAATGTATAAGTAAAAAAGTTTGGAACCTTTACCAAATGAATGTTATTTCTATTCTAGAACTCCAAAATCCCAGCTGCTGAAATTATGCAACTATGCAAATTAGTACATATTTAATTAGATAATGTCTCATTTGCATATTTAAACATTATATTTTAGAAAACGTGTAATACAAAACAATTGCCTTCATGTACTGTGAATAATCAACTTGGAAAAGTATGTTGATATCTACTTAAGTTGTTCTCTACACTTGTAGCATATTTCCTGAAATTGCATTACACATATATCAGCATTAAATCAGCCACGCTGCTCTTTAGATATCACCATCGGCTATGGAAAACCCAACCACTAGTTAAAAACACAAGGTTTTTGTCAATAAGGCAATTGCCCCAATGAGTAGCATGATCTATCTTTACCCGGTCTATAATAATAAACCATAAAACAGAACCAAATACAGACTAAATAGCCATAATGGATCAAGATGATGCTGTGATTTTCCGGGTTGCAAAGGCATCAGAATCAGTCCTGTGATTTAGATGAAACTCTGATGTGCCATGAACACACTTCAACCCCACATCAGCCCACAATTACAGGTTCTCCTGGTCTCCCAATTGAAAAATCCACTGCACAGCACACCGAGTCAGTAATCCAGCAACAAAACCAGCTAAGCCGAGAACAATAATGACCTTAATTCAGTGTGCAAAGATTATTCTGCATTGCATCAGAGGTGGTCTGCAGAGGAAATACTGGAGAGAGTTCCATGAGTAATCACTTACAAGAACCGCAAACCCACGAGTCTCAGCAATAAAATAAACCTCCTCCATTCAAACCTCACACATAAACACACAGTTGTCCCAGAGCAGGAAGAGCTTGCTAAGTAACACAAATCTACCAAAATATACATGCATTTTAAACTGTCTATGTGTACGTAATCTTCTGAACTATTACTCCATGGCACATATCAGCCGTGGAGCAGATTGCTTACTTATTGCACGTGGCAGCTCCATCATGAAGCATCACAGGAAGGACTTGGGGCAACAGCTAACGCTGTCGTAGTAAGAACAGCGGCCCATTTTAGCAGACAGGATTATCGGAATGTGCTCTTTCCTGATAAGTGGATTATTACGATGTTTCTCCATTTCACTATGTGGGGTTGAAGCACATTACCAAAACTGCAACTTATGAAATCAGGCGTGTGGCATCTGGATTACAGAAGAGTGAGAGCGCTTCTGTATTTCAGAGTACGGGTGGCTCCTCACTCAGCACAGCCATAATTACCCATCAGCCCTCACCACATCACATAAAGACATGCAATCTCTCTCTCTCACTAGCTCGCCTTGCAATATTAACGTTTATGTAAGCATTGCAATTCATAAAGATGAATTTGGTAAATACTAAGACCTCGGTAATGCTGTTAAAGAAATAGTTCAACTAAAAAAGCTAATACTGTCATTTGCTTAACGTTTATATTGTTTTTAAACTGCATATATTTCCTTCTAATGTGTAAATCTTTCTTCTGTGAAACACAAAAGGAGAAGTATAGCAGAAAGCTGACTGTTTAAGCAATAAAAGTGGATGGTGACTAGAAGCTGTCAAACAGAAAAATTATCATAAAGCTCCATGACCATAAACTATGCTACTCATGACTAAAGACCAAGTATTCTAAAGTCAAAATGTAATCGGAGTAAAATATTTAAGGAATACTTTAACTCCATAACTTTCGGTTGCTACCTGGTCTCATGGCATTTACGTACCTGAGTGCACTTTTTAGCAAGACACTAAATACGTACCAATAACTACATATTACTGCAGTTTTCAAAAGAAACAAACACTAGAGGCAGTAAAACTCTGACATATTTTACTCCTTTTCACACAAATTTACTGAGTTTTGATTAATAAAGCGTAATTTTCGCACAATTACTTGAAGAATATCATGTTACGACTTCAAAACAGTATTATTAAGCTGGGAGATTTGAAAACTGATGCTGTTTGAACGTTAGCATCGCACACATCCAGCCTCGTATCTGTGGGTTTTCATAGACAGTAAATTTGTTCGGTAGCTCACGGAGTACGGAGACGTACTTAGGAGACGAGTAGCTCCGGTTCGAATCCTGTGTAATCACGGTTCGACAATGCAGTTCAAATCTACATATAAGGAATTTGAAATGGCAGGGCAATATGTACCTATATCTACGTAATTAAAAACGTACCAGGATTCACGTACTTAACCTGTGTTTTAGCACCACTCAGTGGACATTTCTCTTTGAAACTGCGGTGAAACTGCAGTAAGGTATGTAAAACTGTGTCGTACAGAAAGTGCACAGAGGTACGGATTTTTATGAGACCAGGTTGCTCTTTTTTCCTTACAAATCTTGGAAGATAATCTAATTGCAAATAAATTAAATAAACGATTACATATTTTAATGAAAAGTAATGTATTGTTATTATTATTAAGCAAGAAGGTCATATGGACATTTTTTTATATAAGAAAAAAAACAAGGTTATACAGAATCATGATTTTTGAGTGAACTATTCTATTGAAATATTATCTTTAATGCATGAAATTTGTACCAGGGTCTTATTTTACATTTCTAAAACTCTCCTTACATTATAAATTACCTTTAATGTTCAGATCTTTGAAGCCGTGGAGTGAAAGCGGTACAGTTCAGCTTCAGACTGTAAATTGCCTCTCTCACTTACTGGGTATCTGAAAGCTCCGTTTCTCAGCCGAAGGGAAGCTTTGAATGTTGATTCAATGAATGAGAATATTACAATAATGGTTTCTATGCAGGGTTATGTAACTGAAAAATAAGGAGGTTCAGGGTAAATAAAATCTCCTCAAGGATGCACAGACTGCTGAAGCATGGAATAGTAATTCATATTCATGCACAGAGGAACAGTGGGGTGGCTGTATATTTGAATTAAGGGGTGTGACTAAGAGCCGTTCTCAGTCCAATCACTGCTGCCCCACGGCTACATGCTGCAACACGGGACAACATGCAGAAACCTCAACCTGATTACCACCTGACCGTTCACCTTTGAACCTACTGCCTCTACTGTACATCCAATGACACCTGTACTATGTTTAGAATAGAATACTATCGTACTACTTACTGTACTTCACACTGTGCAGTATACACTGTACTCCGCAATAAATACAAAATAAAAAAGTGTGTGATATAGTAAGCCTAGGGTCCATCTGTAAAGGGTGCAGAGAACTGAAAACTAAACAAATAAACTATTTGATATTTAAATTAGAAAAATATGCATATTTATACACTAGAATAAAATAAGCCTATATGATTAACTTTAACCAACAAAAACAAGAAAATCCATGAAACCCATTGAATTAAATATGACATTTAGAAGTAGAAAGACTCAAATAGTATTTTCTTGTAAAATATACTCCAATATATAATCTTTTAATTTATAACTTTGAAACTTTTTACAGTGCGTGTTATATATATATAAATTATATATACATATATATATGCACAACACATACACACACACCACACCACACACGTTTGCCACATATTAAATGAGTGGAGTCCAGTTATCTTAAAAAAACGTTATTAAGCACTTTTAATACGTTAATTTCAATGGCTCCTGATTCTTGGTAGTAGATCAAATAATGGGCCAAGAAGGAGAGTTAAAATGGCTAATATTACTTCTGGTTCATTTGTTAAATGGAAATTGAAGGTCAAATTGAGTGGATGTTGTTGTATACTGCTTGTTTTGGCAAATATAGTAGGTCATTTGAGTAAACGTAGCATACTTTGCACATTACACATACTGAAAAAAATAAGCATAGTATGCTTGTATGGCATTCCAAACATAGCCTTGTTTTATTAGCATACCTTAGAAGTTCATACTTTCCATAACTATTTATTTATTTACTCACTTATTTATTGCAATGGAATTTGAATTAAATCAAATTCCAGTGCATTTAACGACAGCTACCACTGCAATAGTTACTTATAATGACACACACACACACACACACAACACTCTCCTCCATAACGGAGGTCAGTGGCCAAAGAGGTTATCATGGCATTTTTGAGCAGGAAAGGCATTTTCAGACCTCCAGAGAGACAGAGCACATTGTACAACTGTCAAAATATCAGGCCAGACAAAAGGTGCTTACAGCGGGACAAAGTACAGAGAGGTGTGGAGGAGGTTTTTCGAAGTCAGATGGGTGTTTTTCAGTCCTAAGAATTCATAAACAACACACTCCTTTCTTTCATGCTGTTCTGTTTCCTGAACATGCTCAGCACGTACAGCACCGTTGAAACACGTTTGCCAATGTGCCACTTTACAGCTGGGGTACGAGAGAAATGTTTTGTTTGTTTCATAGGGAGACCTTGAAAGTTTTGAAAGAGCTAAAAGATGTAGTTTTTCATATATCCATTTTTTTCTACTCAGTACTGCCATGCAATCGTGTCATTTCCATCTGCTGCTTTCCTGTGCATGTATGCGATTTCAAAATTACTGCCATCTAACACACCAAAGACAGAAGTTACATGTGTCTCTGCAACCTGCTCAAACTCTCCACCCGTCACAACCGTCTGATGCATACTGCACACAAAACCAAAAAACACCTTCGCTATCTGCCACATGTCTGGTCTAATTTTGATTGGTTGACTTTATGTAAGATATGGTTGTGCAAGATTACCTCTATCTTAAGTTGCATTTACACCTGGCCCTTTTTTTTTGTATGCTACTTAACTAATGCAAATAACACCATCTTCTTACCATGCCATTTCTCTATGTCATTTCAGTTCTTCAAATATCATATTGAGTGTTGTTCAAAGGAACGAGCACACTTTTTCACACTAGCTAAACAAGAACTCGCTTTATAAAGCTATGAACAACATCAGGATGTATAATAGAAAATATATAGACTGCTAAAGCTACCAAAACATGAAAAGGGAGACAAGGGAGCAGAGGAAATTGTGGATAAATTAAACATTGTTTTCATTTCCACTGCACCTTTTCATCTGCATTTTCATTAATTACACATAAAATCTCATATAATTAAATTCTACTTGCAATACGGATGAGTGATGATCTAATCCTGTTAAAATAAATCTATATGAAAATATATTAATAATGCCAAAAAACAGATATTGCATTAGACGGTTTGATATAACAACCATGGAAGATCAAAATTTGTAAAATTAAAAATGTCATTAAAATAAAAGCAATTTACTAGAAACAAAATCTGCTTAGGGAGACATAAACATGACTTTTTGACCCTGAACAAATAAAATAAGCAATAATAATGATATAGAGAACCTATGGAACACAAACACACATTCATGTACTTGTCAAATAATTGTGTTTCTGACCAAATAATAAAAATGAGCAATCATCATGAATCATGATATAGAGCAACCAAAACACAAACAAGCATTGCATATGAGCATCAAATAAATCTACACGCCAAGAACACATTTACAGAGTTTGCAACTTACTCTTATTATCACAATGTCATACAAAATGGCAGCATCCTATCCCAACACATTAAGACATGATGGAATTTAAACCACACTGACTTACCAAGAAAAGCCATCACCTAAACTGCAGTCCTGTACTGTTTCTTCATGTAGTAGGATTCCTTTTCATGAAATCTGCATTAGAAAATCAATTCATCCACAAGCTGTTTCCAGATAGCAGTGACTGCACTCATGAATCTAACAAAACACAAAAGTATTTTCACAGGTGAAACGGAACAAGGTCACATGTCATCTTTGGAAGACTCTTATTGGCTGCCTGATGGACCTGTGGTGTTGCACGTCTGTGTTAATGCCTCCACTTCAAAAAAACAAAAATGACTTAAAAGTTTTAGTTTAGTCAACTAAAATATTCCAGTTGTCCCTTAAATTAACATTGAGTAACTTAAATTTAAAGTTGACTGAACTAAAAAATTTAAGTCAGCGAGGTAACAAATTATTTTAATTTGAAACAACTTTTTGAAACATTTTTTTTCTGCTCATAGGTGTTGTAAACATCTATGTTAATGAAAATTAAGCATATATTTAAAAACAAGCATTAGCTTAGTAAGATTTTTGAAGGTTTTTGAAACATTCTCTTATTCTCACCAAGGATTCATCTGTCAAAAATAAAACTATAAACACAGAAATATTGTGAAATATTAAGATTTTCTAAATAACTAAGTCTATTTTCATATATTTTAACATTTATTTTATTAGTATTTATTTCTGTGATGCAAAGCTGAATTTTCAGCATCAATACTCCAGTCTTCAGTGTCACATGATCATTCAGAAATCATTTTAATATGCTGATTTGCCGCTCAAGAAACATTTCTCGTTTTTGAAAACAGTTGTGCTGCTTAATGTTTTGTGGAAACCATGATTTTTTTTTAGGATTATCTGAATCAAAAGAGTGGTATTGGCCAATCAGCATCATCGGTGGTGGTTGAGGAGAGACCCCCCCCCCCATGTAAAGTGCTTTGGGTGTACAGCTATACACAATAAAGCACTATATAAATGCATCATTCATTCGTTCATTCATCGTGTCATTTTTCTGAAGATTCAAATTAATCACACAGAATTTACGCTCAGGTGTTTAACTAGACTGAATGGGAAAATTGCTTAGCAATTGCTTTCTCCAGATATTATAGATCTCCTCGGTCCTGAGTAGTTTAAAGAGGACATGGAGGGAGGGAATGATTTAAGACTTGTTAAAATATTGCTGATTGGATGCTGCCGGATCACTGCACACAGCTACAATGTTATTTTCTTCATAACAATAAAACCAGTAAAACATCCCATAGTAAAATGAACAGTGCTAAAATATGGTCCAGTTCTGTTATCTAGTTTTCTGTGCACTAGCTCTTTCAATTTTTATTGGCTCATATTGTCACAAGAAATCTTGCCTTTGAGAACAATTGACACATACACCGCTGTTCAAATGTTTTTTTTTCTTTTTAAAAAAAAAGAAATTCAATATTTTTATTCAGCAAGGACTCATTAAATGTATCAAAAGTAACAATAACAGCAATATATTTCAAATAGTTATTATTTTAAGCTTTGTATATTCATCAAATAAGCCTGAAAAAATGCATCATAGTTTCCACAAAAACATTAAGCAGTACAACTGTTATTTTAAAATGTTACAATATTTTACAATGTTACTGTTTAACTGCATTATTGCTCAAATATACCCCACAAGATACTTCTTTCAAAAACATTAAAAGGATCTACAGATCCTAAACTTTGCCAGAGCATATCTCTGATGCAAAGGAAATGTAGGATGCTGTGCGCATCAGATGACCTTTCTGCGGGTTCTAATCATAACACAGCAGCTATGCTTCATTAATAACATTATGGGTGACAATCTCTCTTTGTGTTGATGTATCGTGATGTACCACTCACATCTGCTGTAGGCGTTATTTTCATGTCAGATTGGCTATTTTACAACGGCCTCAAACGGCTCATCCTTGAAATCTATTACTGTTTTGAGTCTTGTTTTTAACCCAAGTGTTATATAATATGAAGCATCTGTTCATGCACTGATGCCAGACTTATCATTCATCTGTTATAAATAATCAAACATTTTTCAATACATTTTTAAAGCATTTAAGTCATTAGATAATTGAAAATAGACATCATTGCATGGTTATATAATAAGTATAATAAAACATTTTTGGGGTTGAATTTCTAAAACATTGTGGTGTACAATATGTACAATTTCTATACGGCATTCTGAATTGTGGTCATATGAACCAAAACTATTTCTCCATTATTTTTAAATTGCACTCAAGAATTAGATTTGAGAGATATAAACTGATAATTGTGAGATAAAAGTCACAATTCTCTTATTTTATCTCAATCTGTGGCAGAAACAGGCTTCCACAGTATTGTGAACCATTTGAAGAACTTTCCTCTGTAGCCACTAACCAATTTAACCCTTGTCAAATGTCATCATTTGGGACATTCTGTATTTTTTTTGTTTTGCTGTGGTTGACTGGGTTTTCTGTTTTGATGTGCGCTAGTTAACAGGGCAGATATGATGGGGAAGGGAGGCGGGCGATAGCATATACTCCAAACGCTCTCAGAAGAGTGCTTGTCTGTGTCACAGGCTTTAAGAGGACAACTGCACTTCACGCTCATTCTCTCAGAGATGCCAGGGCCATTTGAGCTGCATACATAATAACTGCAGCACACACACAGTCACAGCGCCTTCATCAGAGTTTGGTGTATGCTCATGGGACATCCAAATTTCAGCGTTTCTCTTGTGTTCTGTGTCTGCAAGAAACTCATTTTGCATGTATGATTGCATGCAAACACCATTCGCACTCCGGTTTTTATCTGTGGCCGTCCTTGCAGAAAAGCAGGCCAGCAGCTAATTAATCATTAAATCTGAAATTAGCATACAGCATCCTGTGCCTGTGTTTGCAGAGGTCCATAGGAGAACAGAGAGAGAGAGAGAGAGAGAGAGAGAGAGAGAGAGAGAGAGAGAGAGAGAGAGAGAGAGAGAGAGAGAGAGAGAGAGAGAGAGAGAGAGAGAGAGAGAGAGAGAGAGAGAGAGAGAGAGAGAGAGAGAGAGAGAGAGAGAGAGAGAGAGAGAGAGAGAGAGAGAGAGAGAGAGAGAGAGAGAGAGAGAGAGAGAGAGAGGGAAAAGAGGAGAAGAGAAAGAGGAAGAATGAGATAGACAAGAAATAGATCTCGGGTCTTGAGGAATGATTCACTGGGAATTAAAACTTCAGGGGTGGTCACACTATATTTTAAACATGTCTAAAATTATGTTAGACACAGTAATTAATTCAGGTAACATGATCTGAGTAATTATAAGTGGATTTTAATATTTTCATAATATATACATTTGTATTGCTATGTAGTTGCTAAGGTGTTCAGAATGGTTGTTAATGCAATGCTATGCAGAATTAAGTGTGTTGTGATTGTGGTTGAACTTTACTAGCAATACTAATCAAATCTGAATTCTCAAATTAAATATATACTCCAGTAAAATGCGATTTATGTGGAATTTTATCCCTGTGAAGTCTGACATATGAAATAATAGCCTGAGCAAATGGATAAAATAACATAAAATGAAATGGGGAAAAAGTGCATATGTGATTTCTCTTGAGTATCATATTTGATACGGGTCATATAGTTTGATATGAGAATATAGAGCTCAGAATTGAGGGAGAAAACACACCTATATTTTATTCAGAGGCCCAAACTGAGCAAAATATGTGCCATTTGAATCAGTTGCTGATATTTAAATGGCCCAAAAATGTAAAGCAATGACATCTTTATAATAGTTCCAGACTACATAAAATGCATAGTTGTCACTCTCAATACATAATATCACACAAAACATATGATGAGATGCAATACAGTAGTGGAAAGCCTAATGTACAGTATCATATTTGGTAGTCACATATTACAATGATATTTCTAAACAATATTATATAGACAATCAAGTAATACTAAGTTGCTTCAGTCCAGTAACTGTACATCTAGAAATATAAAAGTAATTGTTACTTTAAAAATCAGTAAAGATTTCACAGCAAAAAAAAACATGTGAACCATGACCTGAAATGTTTACAATTATACTTGCTAAAAAACCCTGTATACTATTGCTAAAAGAATATTAAGTAACTATTAATTAGACAAGAGAGCAAGCGTAGAAGACTGTAGAGAACAGGGGTTTTCAGCTAACTTTAGATCATGTTGAAAATTTAGAGTCATTAGAAAATGTGTGCATCAAATTGCATTAGGCTTTATAGGGTTAAATAGTTCATTTTCAATCTGTGCCGCATATGCTTGCGTTTCCAGTCTCCTGTTTTCATATGCATATGAATAGAGGTACATGGAACACTAAATCTAGTGTGACCTCCTCTTTAACCTTACTCACACAAAAAAATGTAGCTGTAAACAGGGTTTGGGACAGAAAATGTATTTCACAGAGGTATGAATGAACTAAAGGTGTACATACACTAATTAAAAAGCTCTCTCTCCCCCTCTCCTTTCTGACTTTGCTCAATGAATCCATTTACTACTGAAAGGTCAGCATCTGTGTAAAGCCTGCCTTAATCACATGCACAAATGAAAAGGAGGACAGCAAAGATAGCTAAATCCATATCTAACAAAATAAGACAATAAAAAAGGGACAAGCATTTCTGTAATGCATATAGAAACATTTAGTACACAGCAGTCTCATCTGAAGAAATTGTCCAGGTTCAATTTGAATTAAGCTCTATCAACGGCATTTTAAATTTGTAAGAGCAAAGGTGCGTGTAAACATATTGTTGTGGTTGTTCGTCCTTCAGCTTTTCAGCTGTTTTTTTTAGATTCAAAAATAAAAAACAAAACAAGCAAAGCAAAAATCAACATTTAATTTAAATTTGAACGGGAGAGGAACATTTAAAGACTTTGTCCAATGTCCAATGATATGAAAATAATAATAATAATTAAATAAAAAACCATAGTTTCTGATATTATTTTTTTATATATTTTAAAATAATATAAATTATTATTAAAATAATAATTATTAACAACAATTATTTTTCTTTAATGACTAATTACTCAATTGATTATAATTTTAATAATAATCATCTATTGTAATTTAACAATAATTATTAATAATAAAGTCTATTTAATGGATACATTTATAATCCACTCTAAATCCTTTAGATTTTTCTCTATGTTAAAACTCATTTTCTTGTATTCCTGCGCATATCATGCGAAAATTACAGAGTATTCCGGGCTTCTGGCTATACCGTCAAAACAGTGTGAATTTTAACATTTATTGCATTGCCCCATTTACTTCTGTCAACTAAGATCGGTGCATCTGCGAAGGAGGAAGCATGTAACAAATTCATACATTTCACGTAATGTTGTTTCGCATTCAACATCGCTCTTTCTCTCTGCCCCATTCGTGTGCTGCTCTTTCCTGTTTTATCTCTCTCTCTATTTCTCTCAGGAAAAGAGCAACTCTCCTGCCCTACAAATACTCCTCAAATTACCGCACTAGTCAATCAACAACTCTCGCCAGCCCCAACAGATACCCTCCATAAATAGCAGCTATACTCCTACCAAACAATGTGAGAAGGGCCTCAAAGAGGATGCGTACACCACTACCACAGCGATTACGCACCCCAGGACACGCGGCCCCCTACAGCAAATGACAAGTCCCTGCAGTTGCTGAGGTTTTTCCAAGAATAGTACAGCACTGAGCCAGAGAGAGAGGACGCATCCCCAATGGGACACTTCGAGATGAAAATACGGAGGTAGGAAGGTAGTGAAGGGTGGACCGACATCCCAAAGGCCCCACTGATGTGCGTGGAATTCGACAGGGCCTGGAGTTTGCCCATTTTCTGTAGGGATAGGAAGAAAAAAAGGAAGAGGAGGAAGAAAGAACGGGGTGGGTACATCCCTGTGAGTGGTGTGCATAAAACGGAGACAGATACAGCAGTGCCGGAGGAGGAAGAATTCATATGCACAGCTTCAGACATGAGGGCTCCACTGCAGGAGAGAGAAAAGAGAGGGAGGGAGGTGCACCAAAAGCTCCAGATCCCATAGATAAATATTTACACAGTAAGAGACAACCCCCCAGCCATGAAAGAAGAGAGAGAGAGAGAGAGAGAGAGAGAGAGAGAGAGAGAGAGAGAGAGAGAGAGAGAGAGAGAGAGAGAGAGAGAGAGAGAGATCTAGAGAGAAAGAGAAAAAAAGAAAAAGGTGAAGAACATATCCATTAAGATTACACAAACGAAACAAAATACAAAGGGTAACATTTGAGAATTTACAAAAGAACCTGGAAAATGGAATCTGTCGAGCTGCCTGGGAAAACATTCTGCTCTTCTGCAGGGGTCAGGATGCTTTGAATGAAACTCCTGTATTTTAAAGATATTATCATTGCAGAAATAAAGGTACGGGCAAAGGTGCGTGTAAGCAACTTTTTGTACTTTGCAGTCCCTTCAAATTTTCATCAGGCTCCAGATGAATAAATAAAGTATTTCATTTGAATTCCTGCCTGCTTATATTCTATCTAATAAAAACCTCTCCTCTATCCTTTCTGATAAAATGAAAAAAAATAAAATAAACATAAACATAAAAAATATATAAATATAAACATATCCATTTGGATTTAGAAACTGTTTGGAAATAGAGACTGTAGAGATTGAACTACTTAAAACTTTACTTGAATGCATCTGATCAATACTGTCTTGTCCCATTAAGGAAAAAAGAAAAATACTGAAACTAAAAAACAACAACAAAAAAATGTTTAATGACTACAAGTTTCCAAGATCTGTAAGTTTGACAAGAAAAGGTCAGTAGATTGCTTCTCAAAGTACAGTATGAATGTTTGATGGCCTGAGGCATCAGAGCAGAAAGAGGACGGTGAGTTTTGACAGCGGATTAGAGACTAAAGAAGACGAGCGAGGTGATGATAGAGGGAGCGGTGCTCCAGTCTGACAGCGGGGAGAGCAGGACGGCCATATGCGCCATCTCTCTGGCCCCTCAGGGAGACAGGAGACAAGGTGACGTACTGAACACGCACGTCCCTGCAGGAGCACTGGAACCTGATCAACAACACTGTCATTCCAACAACCAGTCTCACGCAGTGAAACGGCAGGAAACGGGACAAGACGAACGCAGTCAAAAGTTACAGTGATGAAGTCAATGATCATGTAAGATCATTAGTCTCGGCTCATCGGTTTTTCCTTACAAGATCTTGAGCACAAATCAATGTGCTGTATTTCACAAAAGATTAAAGTCTATAGTGATGCTTTAATGAAACCCCCTACAGACGAATGAATTCTCTCTCCGTCTCCACAAGAACATGCTTCGCTTATTATGCTGGTATCATCTATTTTAGATAAATCTGTCCTTAAACAACACATAAAAACTAAATAAATCCTGTTTGATAACTTTACATGCCAGTCAGAGCACACCGGTGTAGCATGTCATGTACAGTCCAACACTAATATTTCAGGGGTTGCAATGACTTGATGACTTTCAACATAATGAATCTGTATTAAATAGTCATGGATTGTGATGTTTGCATTTTTTATTATTATTAACGTGATTTATGTAGATAGATATATAAACATATAAATATAAACTGGATTATATAAAAAGCTGTGGAACTTCTGAAACTGCAAAGACCATTGATTAATTACATAAAAACACTGAATCGCTGACATTTTCTGCCAAATAGAAAGTATTAGTCATACATGCAGAATAAGATACAGAACAATGCTATTCTCAAAGCATGATGTGTTCTTTGTTAAACATCTCAAGAATTCATTAACTACTGAACTTCATTACACCATCTCTCCATGGTGCAGCACATCAAGAACATGCCGTGCTTTGAGAACGCTGATAAAATCTTCATTGGCAATACAGGCACTGCAGCCCCCTTTTAAGTTCCTCTAAAATCTGCAATTAGTCTGTCAGCCCTCTTAAAAATCGGTGCTTGCACGATCTCTCTTGATGTTTGTTGAAAAAGCAGATGCAAGCAGCTGAGGTTCGTAGGTGCTGTTCACACAGAATGTAGTCTTACATTCCATTACGCTGCTTTTTCATTGTTTTTCTGTGAAAACATGTAGTAGACAATGTGTCTGGTCATTGCGTTTGCTCCTCACATCTTTTGCAGCATCTCACACATGACACAGTGTTCTAAAAACACAGCGCTCAAGTTAAATTAAGAAGTAAATAGTGTCTTTAGATCTAGCGTTTTGTTTTGTTTTTCTTTAGGGCCAGTTCACACATTGTAGTTTTTTATGTATTTATTTTTGGCTTTTTTTGCCTTTATTGTGACTGGACAGTGTAGAGGAGACAGGAAGCAGGATCAGAAAAGGTCCTCAAGCCGGGATTCGAACTCGGGACACCTGTAGCGCAATGGCGCTTTATGTCGGCATGCTGTCCACAAGGCTATCAGCACCAACACAGTTCTCATTTTGCGTCTAAAAATGCAAGAAGCAACGATAGGTAATGGTTTAAAAAACAGCACAGAGCGCGATGTCTCGAGATGCGCTTTAGAGACATGATGCAATAACGGAAATATTTCTCTTGTTTTTAAGAAACAGGTTATGATCATGCCTTAAAGAAATGTCGATAACACTTTAGAATAGGAAACACTTATTCACTATTAACTACAAGTTTTCCCTCAATAAATTCCTAATCTGCTGCATATTAGTAGTTAATAAGGTAGTTGTTAAGTTTAGGTTTTAGGTAGGATTAGGCATGTAGAATAAGGTCATGTAGAATAAGGCATTAATATGTGCTTAATTACTACTAATAAATGGCTAATATTCTAGTAATATGCATGCTAATAAGCAACTAGTTAAGGGACCCTAAAATAAAGTGTTATATAATGTCATATAATTCAAGGTATCTGGACACAGCCACTACGAGTGCCTTACAAGTCTTGCCCCGCCTCCAGGGTCTTCTGATTGGTTCACTGTTTTGGAACGCAGATCTGTTTTGGAACTTAAAAACACAGTGCTCAGGTGCGAGATGCTGCAAAGGCGCGAGCGCTATGGTCATACACATCCGTCTAGCATGTATTTACATACAAAAACACTGGTGAAGTAGCGCATTGGAATGGAAAAACGCTTTCTGTGTGAAAGCCCCCTTATACTATCGTGCGCCTGTCATTTTTAAATTTTGTAATTTTTCTGTACTTGTGAATGGCCGCATACTTGGCTCTGGAATACTTGATTTTAATCGTTGCGCCATTTAGACCTATCAACTGTAGTGAAAATTACCTCAGAGAACTTCCCTGTATTAACCTTCGGTAATACTGTTGCAGTGTGCATCTGGTTGGCAATTGTTTTATACATTAATAGACTGTTTTCTCAGCGGAAGCTTTAAGATAATACACAAATACCAGTAAAAATGAACTCGAAATCAAAATTAATGTCTATGCGTTTATTTGTTTGTTGAGTAGCCATGTAATAAGTTCCACGTCGGCCCAGGTCAGCTTATCGTGCTTCATGACCATGACTGATTAATGCTGAGGACACACTCATTAATAAAATCATGTTTGGTCTGAGCGCTATTAATAGTGATAAAGTCCATTATCTGCGTGTTTACTGTAACTGGAAGCGATATCAGGCCCTGTGCGGTGTCTCATCCCACACACTCTCCCCCCCGTCTGTCCTCTGCATGAGGCTTAGATTAAATAATAAATGATCAATATCCACCCGGCAATCGCCACAGTGACTTAGTGCAGCCATCGATCTGGAGCCTGGAGGGACGTGATGAAAAAAGAAGTACCGTGACAGGTCGCATCGTCAGGCTTCAGCTCCCCAGACTCGGGAAGATCTGCAGCTCTGGTAATCTAGAGCGGCATCTAAAGTCTGGGCACACCGCCGAGTGCAGGAGCCGCTGTATTTGTCCTCGCTGTGTGTTTTTGGGTGAGGGAGTGTGATTTGAGAAAGAGATGTGATTGAAAGAGTGATGGTTTGTAAGGGCTGACATGGTATTGGTGCATTACCGAGTGCATTTGGAGCTCGGCAAAGGTCACGCGCTCACAGGCAAGGGAAGATCATCTACACTTATTTTCCCTGTCTACCTGAGCTGTCTGATGTTGAATTCAGATTTATTCCTATCAGCCCTAGCTGAAAAATCCCCAAAGTATGCAACAGAAATTGTAGAGTATTCCGATGTGAATATATATGTATGTATATATACATACAGTGGGGGAAACATAGTTTGATCCCCTGCTGATTTTGCACGTTTGCCCACTGACAAAGAAATTGATTTGCATTTTAATGAGTCAAGTATTTGGCCCCTTCGCATAACATGACTTGGTGGCAAAACCCTTGTTGGCAATCACAGAGGTCAGACGTTTCTTGTAGTTGGCCACCAGGTTTGCACACATCTCAGGAGGGATTTTGTCCCACTCCTCTTTGCAGATTCTCTCCAAGTCATTAAGGATTTGAGGCTGACGTTTGGCAACTCGAACCTTCAGCTCCCTCCACATATTTTCTATGGGATTAAGGTCTGAAGACTGGCTAGGCCACTCCAGGACCTTAATGTGCTTCTTCTTGAACCACTTTGTTGCCTTGGCCGTGTGTTTTGAGTCATTGTCATGCTGGAATACCTCTCCTCTGAATCATTGGCAAAATTCAAACGGACCTTTTCATGTGCTTTCTTGAGCAGGGGACCTTGCGGGTGCTGCAGGATTTCAGTCCTTCACGGCGTAGTGTGTTACCAATTGTTTTCTTGGTGACTATGGTCCCAGCTGCCTTGAGATAATTGACAAGATCCTCCCGTGTAGTTCTGGGCTGATTCCTCACCGTTCTCATGATCATTGAAACTCCACGAGGTGAGATCTTGCATGGAGCCCCAGACCGAGGGAGAATGACAGTTATTTTGTGTTTCTTATATTTTCGAATAATCGCACCAACTGTTGTCACCTTCTTTCCAAGCTGCTTGGCGATGGTCTTGTAGCCCATCCCAGCCTTGTGTAGGTCTACAATCGTGTCCCTGACATCCTTGGACAGCTCTTTGGTCTTGGCCATGGTGGAGATTTTGGAATCTGTTGTTATTCTGTTGTTATTTTTGTTATTCTGTCTCCCACTGTTCAAATAAACCTACCATTACAATTATAGACTGATTTCTTTGTCAGTGGGCAAACATACAAAATCAGCAGGGGATCAAAACAAATTATTACTGTATTAAAGAAATGTTAAATAATACTTTGGATTTTTTAAAACATTTATATTTTAAAGAAATTAAGCCTATTTATATAGTCAATGAGAATCAAATTAAATTTAAAAGTATACATGCCCAGATGTATAACAGCAGTGAAATTTTAGGGGTATACTGTCATGAAAATGTAACAATTAAGAAAATGTAATAATAATAACAACAATCTGTTTTAACTTTAAAATAGTATAATAATACAATAATAAAAAGCCAATAATATAATAGACTAATATAATCATTAGGGATGCACCGATATGAAAATTTTGGCCGATACCGATGAACGATAATACTTTATATTTGAAAGCCGATAACCTAAATTTTGGCAGATAAATCTATATCCAAATTTGTATATACTTTTTGAGAGCCTGATTTAAAAAAAGGTCTCATCATTAAAAGCCACATCCCAAACACTTCAACATAAGCAGCCTAGATTGAACAGTGCAAGTAAAAAAAAAAATGTACTCGCCCATTACCAAATTTCGTCATACAAAAAGTCTCACAAATAAAATAAAATACTGCATAAACAATACAAACAAGTCATTGGACATCATTACATGTGTAAAGAAATTATATTAATTATAAACCAAAATGCTTCATGTGAAAAAGTAACAGATTAATTGGCTACGGTTTTAAATGCAGCTGTTTGAGCTGCGTGCGCTGTACGAAGCTGAATGAACGGAAGAGCCATCTGCATGATATATGACAATACGGAGACGGAGTTATTTTGAACTAAATGTGCTTCAGATGTAACTCTTGGACGCAACTTGGCTTCCCGTAACAACACACTAAACCATATTCACAACGTTTTATTCTAATTGATGAAATATAATAAGTCCCAATCATAGAATTGTGCGCTGCTGTTTGAGCTGCGTGCGCTGATAAAGAGTGGAAAACTGAAGGTTATTATTAATAATGCTTCAGTGATTTTGAAATTTACAGTAACAAATGAATAGACACATGTTGCACTGTTTTCAAAGTGCAAGCATGTTGAGCTGACGTGCTCTGTACGCATTATTTAGCTTAAAGATAAAACTTATGTAAACTGAAGCGCTATCGGTTATATCGTGGTTATTAGTTACTAAATGAGAATAGAAGTTTTAATAGATGACATAAAAATAAATAAATACAAATATATGCACATAAAATACAGTGAGATGCTATATAGTTATTCTTGAACTAAAGTTAATGTTTGTCTATTTTTGTTGTTTTGCTGTAGGGACGCATTACTTGGCTTCCCGTAAACAGAACACTATAAAAACGGCAACTAAACCCAATGAGATACACTTTAACTGTACTATTCAGAATATGTTGAAGAACATATCATATAATATTGGACAACTTTAGGATGATTACAAAAATACATGGACGTACCAATCATAGGTTATTAGTTGTTAAATTTGTCTTGCTGACTGTTTGACGCTGCTGGCGCTGAGCTACAACAAAAGATTATCTGAGCAAATCAGCGCAACTGTCTATAATGCTAGATTATCTGTTTAGAGCTCGCTATAACCCAACTGACGCATTAATTCGGTCAATGTATGAGATACAGAAATATACATAAAATACTCGTACTCGATAATCTGGCCTGATTAAAGTTGCTTTGTTCATGCGAGTCTTCCTCCTAAAATCAATGGGCATATCTTTAGTCTTTGATATATTAAGCTGAAGGTAGGATTTCTCACACCAGTGAACAAAGTCATCGACAACTGGGCCGTGGCTAATTTTATCCTCCTGAAACAGACTAACAATAACCAAATCATCTACATATTTTATGATGGATTCTATTATCAAAGTTGCTCTGACACATATTTGTGTAAAGAATAAATAACAAAGGTGACAGGACACACCCTTGAGGAGACCCAGTAGAAGAGCTTTTCCGATCAGACAAAGTATCATTGACCCTCACTCTCTGTGTCCTATTTGTTAGAAAATCAAGAATCCAACCTACCAGGTTATTACTTAACTCAAACTGTTCTAAAAGCCTTCTGGTTAAAATGTGGGGTTGAATTGTATTAAAAGCCGAAGAAAAGTCTATAAATAAAAGTCTAGCATGTGTCCCATTCCCATCCAAATGTCTAAAAAGCAAGTAAAGCAATGTGACTGTAGCATCCTCCACTCCTCTATGAGGCATATATACAAATTGCATGGGATCCAGAACATATTCAGTCCGCCTCAAGATCTCAGACCTGACTGATTTCTCAAAAATCTTCATTAAAACTGAAGTCAGAGCGACCGGCCTAAAATCATTAACAATTTTAGGATGACTACATTTTGGAACTGGGACAACAACTGCATCTTTCCAGAGATTAGGTACATGTTGTGTCTGTAGTGACTTGTTATAAATAGCATGAAATACAGGACTTAGGTCTTTTGCACATGATTTAAGTAACTGGCCACAAATATTATCAGATCCAGGGCTTTTGTTCACCTTTACTGAATTAAAAGCCTTTTCAATTCCTGAAGATCAATGTTGGAATGCTGAGTATCCATAAGGTTAAGACTCATTTCCTGAATTTCTTTGCTAAAATCGAAATTATCAAAACGACAATAAAAACTATTTAAAACATTTGCAAATTCAAAGTCAGAACTAAAAACATCCAACATAACACGAGTGCTGCTGTTTGAGTTATTAAGGCCTGCTATACTTTTCATACTCGCCCAGGCCGAACCAGAATTATTTGCAGCCATCTTGTCTTCCGGTTTTACTTTATAATCTTGTTTAGCTTTCAAAATTTCAATCTTAAGCTCTTTTGTAACCAAAAACAAGTCAGAGGCTGCTTCCTGTTTAAAGGCAAGTTGTTTCCTTTGTAAACAGGACTTCACAGATTTAATAACCCAGGGTTTGTTGTTAGAATATATTATAACATGCTTACTGGGAATTATCATGTCTCTGCAAAAAGCAATATATGAGCATGTTACATCCACCAGTGAGTCCAAATCATTACAACATGACTGTTTAAAAATGTCCCAATCAGTAGAGCTGTAACATTCCTGCAAACAGGACACAGATTCTTCAGACCATATTCTTTTATCCTTGATCTTTACTTTCTCTCTCTTTAAAATAGTCTTGTATATGGGCAGTAAATGAATGCAATTATGGTCAGCAGAGCCCAATGGAGGAAGCGGGAGAGATTTATAAGCATCCTTCACTGACCCATGACAGAGATCTAATGTCTTACCCCGTCTGGTTGGACAGGAGACATATTGCTTAAAAGTTTGGAGTGTCTGTTTGAGAGAAACATGGTTGAAATCGCCAAGAACAAAGTTAGTTGCATCTGGTGAGATCGACTGCAATCTCTGTACTACATCAAAATGGTACTGGAGGCAGAGACAGAATCCGCCTTTGGATGATATATACTGTATATATATATAACATACAGACAAGCATAGCTGGCACTCCGTGAGAATATGGCACTGTGTAAGAAAATGTTCTCATGTGATGTATGCTGTTACTCCCCAACCCTGACTACAGCACAAGCACACAGTATATCATGAGAAATGCAGCAATACAACAGTGAAACAGATAAGGTCCGATGGATCCAAACAACAGAATAATTACGGCATAAAACCACTTGTTTGATGCTTTGATATTCTGGAAAGAGTGATTCAAGACAGCCACTCACTGGAGGATTATCTCATCTGGTTTTTGAGGCCTTGATTGCGGTCTGATTTTAGTGATGTTGTTTTCGTGTGATTTAAGCTGAGAAAGATGATGAGATACTTGGCAGACTTGATTACACACATACACGCTTTGCATTCATTGGCTGAAAATGTGCCGCTCACGCTTCGCTGAGCAGAGGAACGGAAAACATTTTTAAGAGGCTGAAGATCAAGGAAAAATGCCTCATGTAAACATTCCTCTGTCAATCAAAGAGACTGGCACATAAACAGAATTAATTTCAATCGGCTTCCATTTCCTCTATTAATATTCAAATTAAATTATTAGCAATAAAACAACATTTTTATTTACATCGAATTATCATCAACATCCATTATTTATGAGAAAATATAATGGATTGCAATTTGTATTATAAGGCACATTAGGCACAGTGTTAAGGGAGTTACACTGATATTTCCTCAAACTACCTACACTTAAAAGGAAGTTACAATACTGATTTTCTTATAAATAATCATTATCTACTGTGCTTTTTGGTTTGTTTGTTTTTTAATGGAGCTGTTTTTAAAGAAATAGTTCACCCAAAAATCAAAACTGAAGTCATCCAAGATGTAGATGAGTTTGTTCATTCATCAGAACCAATTTGGAAAAATGTTGCTTTAATTGCAGTATAAGGGTGCTGTCAGAAGTCCAAACAGCTGATAAAAACATTACAATAATCTACAAGTAATCCACACGACTCAAGTCCATCAATTAACATCTTATAAAGTGAAAAGCTGCATGTTTGCAATAAACAAACCCATCATTAAGACATTGTTAACTTCAAACATGTCAGTGGATTTTGATGTGAAAGGAAAACAGGGAATGGACTCGTTCACTGGTAGAAGTGTTATTATGGAATGTGGACTTATTTAAAGTTAAAAATTAAAACACCTTAATTGTGGATTTGTTTTTTACAAACACATGGATTTTCACTTCACAAGACATCAATTGATAGACTGAAGTCATGCCATGGATTATTATGATGTTTTTACTCTAAATCTGATGGCACCCATTCACATTTACATTTATGCATTTAGCAGACGCTTTTATCCAAAGCGACTTACAGTGCATTCAGGCTTATACATGTATTGTCAGTATGTGTGTTCCCTGGGAATTGAACCCAC
Source organism: Ptychobarbus kaznakovi (assembly GCA_027422405.1). Taxonomy (NCBI): domain Eukaryota; kingdom Metazoa; phylum Chordata; class Actinopteri; order Cypriniformes; family Cyprinidae; genus Ptychobarbus; species Ptychobarbus kaznakovi. The sequence continues at coordinate 4,535,582 of CM049809.1, read as the reverse complement.
AACCTTTGCGCTGCTAATGCAATGCTCTACCACTGAGCCACAGGATTCACTGCAGAGGATCCATTGGTGAGCAAGTAATTTAATGCTAAATCTCTCCAAATCTGTTCAGATGAAGGCAAACTCATCTACATCTTAAATGGGCTGAGGGTGCGTACATTTTCAGAAAGTTTTCATTTTCAGGATGAATTGTTAGCAGGCTTTTTGAGTTACACCCCAGCACTTATTATGCACTATTTTATCATGCATTATATGTACAGCCTTCCCATAATGATATATCAGATAATATTGTGCATGTCCTCATGCAGTATATAGTGACTGAAATGGGCATCAGAAAAAGCATTCAAGAGTAAGAACACTGATGCTTTAATATGATTTCAGTCCATACTTATCGCTGCTCTGCTCTGTTAAAAGCAGTTTATCAATCGCTCAGATATCTCTAAGAGCATTTCCAAGCAGCAGAGGTGTATAGTTTTACTGCAGTAATACACTTGAGCGTTTGATAGTACCCATTAGACTTATTCAATATCTTCTTCTCAAACTCACAGAAGGTACAATGACCACAAAACGTCAAACCTAGCTGCAATGTCTCTCTCACACATCCGGTGATGAGCGAAGCTAGTGGCTCAGTCACAGAACAAAGTGCTGGGGAAAAGATGACAAATGTGATTAGCGTGAAACGCAATATTATAAGTTGCTGCAGGTGTGTTTGAAACCCGACACAGGATTGGAAATGGCTGCGGTTGATTTGGAGCTATTGTTTCTCAAATCACTAGGGGTGTGTGACAGACGGGAAGAGGAATTAACAAAGGAGTAATTTAGGTTTGTTGGCTTCTCTCCTTCCTGGAGCTCTATTGAGACTTCATAAAACTCTCATTCCTGGCAGCTGTAGTTAAACCATCAAAGCTCTGAGATACAAGAAACCTCCATGCAGAGTAAAGCTTATGTGGGGCCTATCATTGAGATCCAGTGTGACTCTGAGGGAAAGCATCACTATTATTATTGTTTAGATTTAAGCATACAGACATGAAAGTTAAAGCTGTATCCCTCAGAGCCGCTACCTAAGGTCTATAAGCCAGTCATCCAAGAGCAGCTTCTGTCTGACTGAAATCTCCATATCTGTTCGTTAACATTATATTTAGATAAACATATTTCAAATCAGGAATAACATTGGGAACACAAGTTGTAGCCTACTTAATATTTTCCAGGTTGTTCAAGTTGCGCATGCGTATTCAAGAGTAAACAAATAGGTTACTGGCTTCTTACAGCCACAGTGCACTCACTATTCAACAAAGCACTATTTACACCAAATTTGTGTTATTATTTATCTTATTCATAGCAAAAATGCTGTTGTTCAATGCCGCAGATAATTAAGCAATTTATTAAGCAAATGTGACAGTGACATTGTAGTTCAATTAAAAAATGTTGTGTAACTTACATTGTCAAATACAATATTGCCAGTTGTGATTTCCGCCAATTAAAATATCCAAACAAAGCCACTAAATAACTGACCGATGTGCATCTTCGTGCGCTCTGTTTCGTTCCTGAACGATTCAGTGTTCTGAACGAATCGTTGAGTGAGTGATTCGAATGGCTCACTCATTAGGCTTCGTTCATATGAACCAGCGTTTTTTGAACAAATAGGTTGAATGATTCAAGGAAATGACTGACTCGTTAAAAAAAGTTGTTACGTTTCTAGAAAAAAATCTGCAATTTTGAAAGAATAGGTTCAATGAATCAATCAAATGACTCACTCATAAACACAGTTACTTTTCACCCCCTACTGGCGTAACAATGTGTCCTGCAGAAAGAGTCAATGTCAATGAAAATTGTCACCACTAATGCACAGGCCAGTAATGACAAACAACACATTTGCAATCACCTAGAAAATATACATAAAAACAGCATCACATTGTGTTGGCAAACTCTGAAAGCACCACTTTTTTTAATGAAAACATGTAAATGTAAAACCCCAGTTGAAGTAAATCCGCTCCAAATTCAAATCAACTATTCATTTCTTCTCTTGAAGAATCAGTGTCATGTTTTGCATCCGTGAAGTTATTGTTAAAACCTGGAATTACTTGCTAATACATAATGCAACAACCACCACATAAAGAGCATCCGCATGCATGCAATTTCAGCGTGTGATTATACATGTTAAACGCACCATCACGCATGTTGCCATGCTGAAATCAAGGATGTTGTGGAAGAGGTGGGCTAATCTCGCCTTTCCTCCCTATAAGCTCATTACACATCTCTGAGCCAACTTCATCTGGAAAGCGAACGCCTCATCCAATGATTACAGGCGCTGCTGATGTCAGCTCCAGCAGTGATACAGCTATACAGCAGATGGATGCTGGGTGATGCAACCGTCATTCAGACGAAACAGGTTGAGAGAGAGAGATAGTCACAATTGGTCAGTGGTGTACAGCTCATGACTCAGCTCTTCATCTGAAAATTATACATGTATGTGTTTGTAAACCTTGCTTGGAAAAATCTAGCCTACTTCATAAGAGTGGATGTAATGAGATGATATTACATAAAGTGCTCTTGAACGCAATGACTTTTCTTGAATGGGAGGCTCAGTGCATCTGTTTCTGGGTAGAAAACATTTATTTGCACAAAACACGTTATGATTAAGAAATGCTGAAGGTCAGTGTGAATATATCTGAAATAAATGAATTCACAACGCCTAACCGAACACAACATGCTTTTTTGTATCTACTGTAGCTCTTCAGGTCCCAGGCTCAATTAAAGAGGCAGAGAGCTTGTCGAAAGGAAGATTAATTGTAATCCGTTTCCCTGACTTTCCTGACAGCAAGCCCTTGTAGACAAAAACAATAAAAAGTTAGATTGATCTTGCTTAGTTTCTGTGGTCTGAAAATCCTTTGATGAAGTTGGGTGTACAGACTAAGAAAAGGCAACATCTAATTGTTTCAAATGACTCACTCACAAAGACACTGGTTAAGTGAAAGTCGCATGTTTTGCTACCGAATGAATCATCATTTTTGAACTAATCAGGTGAATGAATGATTCAAATGACAAAGGCAACCTGAGTCACTGAAAAATCCTTAGCGTCATCCTAAAAATCACCCAAAACCTTTTCTACATAAGTAATAAATGTTTCTTGAGCACCAAATCGGCATATTAGAATGATTTCTGAAGGATCACGTGACACTGAAACTTCAGCTTTGCCATCATAGGAATAAATTACATTTTAAAATATATTCAAAAAGAAAACAGTTCCATTAAATTGTAATAATATTTCACAATATTACAGTTTTTACTCAACATTGGTGACCAGGAGATCAAAAGCATTAATAGAACTGCATTAATAGAACAAAATATTTTTATACGAAATATCATCACATTAGATCAGGGGTAGGCAAGGTCGGTCCTGGAGTGCCGATGTCCTGCAGAGTTTAGCTCCAACCATGAAAAAACCTCACCTGCCTGTAGCCCTATTAATTCTGAAAACCTTGATTCGCTGGTTCAGGTGTTTTTGATTAGGGTTGGAGCCAAACTCTACAGGACAGCGGCACTAGGACTGATGCTGCCTACCCCTGCATTAGATTAATCACATTAACTACAAAAATCAATCATGATTAATTTATAATCTACTAACAGCCTCAGCCTACATTAATTTATGGAATACAAAAGTGTTATATTTTTCTTGTAATTTCACGCGTCATTGCAAGCCTTCATTTGTGCAGAACACTGAAGGAAGACCTTAGAGAGTCAATGAGCAGTTTACGGTCCTCCTCCTGCCATCTCCATAGAAATAAAAATAAGCACCTCATCTCTGCATGTCATTATTATCTATGCATGACAACACCCAAAAATATTCAGCATGAAACACATGTGAAAATAAAGTGAATATTGTGTGCTTTCCATACAGTATATGAACTGCATTGCAGGCTTTAAAACAAACCATCTAAAGATGTTTTCAGTTTGTTTCCTGGGGTTAGAGTTTACATCAATATATTAATGCATATGGCTCTCAGGCGCCTGAACCAAGGGTGAATATACCCTCGATGTCTAGTTATGAAAACAGAGCCAGTATCTCTCATGTCCTTCATGTCCCACAATGCCATGGACCATCTATATAGCTACATTAGCTCTTTGTCTGATAAATTAGTTACAGCCTGCTCATATAGGGGATGGCCAATTTCACACACATGTACAAACACTCATTTTATAGTTACCAATCCCACGTTCATGCATAAACTCTCCCGCACTTGTCCATGCATGCTGATGACAGCGAGAGAGTGAATATCTGCAGTCTACTCTCCCGTTCCCATAGTGTTCAGGTTGCATTAGGTGTGGCACCAGCTGACGGCCAGTCCTCAGAGATGACCCCACCACTGTCAGAGCTAGTTAGCCTCTCGCCAGCGATCCAGGCGGGAATTCTGCATCTCCTCGCTGTTTCCGAACAATCTGACTTCGCTGTGCCCCGAGGCCTCTGCTGGAGAGCATGGAAGAGAGCAATGCTGTAGGACTCTTACCATAATTATAGCTGAGTAAGTGCTCCCTTCAGAGCAGGAGAGCACGGTTGGCATTCGGACAGCCAGGCGCTGGCATTGGAGCTCAGGGTTTAGAGACTGTGGGTGATTAGAGCTCACAGTGGGGCAGCAAGGGGACAAATCAGTGCTGAGAGAATTGGTGCGGGCTAATAACGTCATATAAAAATGCTTAATGAGATGGAGCGCTTTCCGTAATACCAAAATATTCTCCTTGAGCTTAGAATCTCTAATGAGCCAAGACATATTTTTCTATCAGCTCCTCACGATTAGGCAACAATTCCAGCTGACATACATTAGGTTTTGTTTTGTAACTGCATACCAGCTTGATACTGTAGAATGCAAAGCTACAAGCTAATTTAAAGTAGTCAGAATTACTCTTTGAAAAATTAGTTAACTATAAACATTAACCAAAAAGCTACTTTGAAGCTTCTTAAGATGACAGTATATAAATTAAATATAATTTATATGTGATGTAATCTATTAATTCATAGAAAAATGTATATTGCAGCTTGCTTTCAATAAGATGTAGGCCTACATATTAATAAACAAACACCAGATTTTATAATTTAATCAGAGCTGTATTTTTCTCCAAAGAGAATGAGGGTTTTGAATGAATTAGAACACATACATTCATGCTAAATAGAACTGTGAAAACTAGAATACATGGTAAATAGTTCTAAAACTTGAGTTCGTGAACAGTTGCATTCAGGCGAAATATTCCGATAGAATAAAAAATGCCATAAAGGGACTTGGATTAGCGCACTGTTGATTTGAATCTCTTTACTCATACAAACCATTTGAAGAACCCGGTTCACTGGAATCAAATAAAGTTAAATATGAGCGAGGGGCCATTTAAAACAACTCCATTCACTATAATGATCAAGCCTTGAACAGCCACTGTTCTGAGAGGTGAAAGAGATTTTAAGGGCAGTGAAGTTTAAATGGATATGAGAGAGTGTTTCTTTTCTTCTTCATATCTAAAAAGAAATGCCGCTGCACATACTCTACATATATGTTAATTTCTAGAGAAACATTAAAAGGACTGGACAGTATTATTTAAAGTCTGCTATGTAATCTTTCAGTGTTTTGCATTCATAATTGCTCATCTTTTCACCTTCTGTGTTGTCAGAAGCTACTTTCTATTGCTGACAGCTGAGGCACAAGGACAGATACTTTCATTTACAGTGTCATTTACTGTTTCTTGCCAAGAAGACCTTCATTTGTGTCCGTCTGATAGCTGTACAGGTGTTTAAAGACAACATAAAAAGATTAGATCGCAAGCTGTCTGCCATTGTCCTATACATGTAACATTATATTCATTTACTTGCCCTACCTGTCCTTGCTGGTATCACCAATATTTCCTCTTAATTCTGAATCTCATTTAAAAGCTACTAAACAAGAGTACAAGGCGGCATTATTATATTTCATGCTCCCCTTCAGAACACTGGCAAAATGTTACATAATTTAGGGCTATTGAGTTCTTTGATTCGACTAAAGATAGCCTGCATTGATGTTTACAGCGAATAAGAAAGTTTCAAAGTACACAATGCCAAAAAGAAAGGTCAAGAATTTGAAGATATTAAAACTTTGACACAGGAAAAACACCTACCATCATAATAATTAAGAGTCAAATACATTTGCTCACCATAATAAATAAAAAAAAAAAAAAAAAATGCATTATTCTAAGCTAGATATGAATATTTATTGGACCCTTGGGGGTGTAAGGTCACATGATTATCCAGAGGAATTATGGAAGGTATTTGACTCTTTCTTTGTTCGTTGACTCTTTTTCTTTTTACAGAACTGTTAATAAACCAGCAGTTCTTAGAAATAACAGAATTAATTAGCACTAAATAGAGCTACATTACATTCATCTTCTTGATGAATCTATATATATATATATATATATATTTGAAGCTGTAAATAAAATGTAGATTATTGGATTACATTTTACAAGGAATTACTACTTAAGTTGTTCTACTTCAAAATTTCACTTTTAATTCAACGTGTTACTGGCTGCTTCTTTGCTCTTGTTTGTGAAATGTACTATACTATTTAGTTTCAGTTTACTATGACCTATAGTATGCCAGATTAGGTAACATATGTATTTTATCATGATATCTTGTATCATGATCAATTCAAGGTTGTGGCAATATGCCACTTACTGCAGTGCTTACTTCTTATACTTAATAGAAGTATTCCAAATTGTGATAAATGTTAAAGATAAACGTTCATTCATACAATCTTGTGCTCATTTTAAAAGCATTTCTACCTATAGGCTGCCATTTTGCATTGTATGTCTTCACAGCAATGCATTCTACTCAGCTGCACAGACTGACAGGTCATCAATTATGATTCAGTCACAGGACATTCATAACAGCTGGCATTTCAACATGTCTGACAGATGAATTCCCTGCTATAGTGATATCACGGTGTATTCATAAAGCCGGACTACAGATGTCCAGATTTGGTTAAAACGTTCATTTACACAGTTCACTGCTATTTTCCACATGTTGATGCAGCGGATCCAGACCTTTCTCTGTGCTAATAGAGCGATGACTCGGTCAGTCTCATTCACACATCATTAAGCCCTGATTGGCTGCGTGATGACCCCAGGACACCTGCCACCTGGCCCTTGAGTCTCCATGACGACCGATTGCTGACTGACATTCATCCTCTGCCTGGCGCCCACAACGCCTTCGAAAGCCAGCCCGGGGTCGCGGGGTTGAGATAGTCGTGCTCGACACATATTGATTTTCCTCCGCTCGATATCAACGTGGATGTTTTCAACCTTAGACGGCACATATCTGTTATTATTTTACACCTCAGAGCATCGGACAGGCAGAAGCGCACAGAGACCGAGGAGTGAATTCTCACCGACTTCAGCTAGAAGGCAGAGCCTGCATGTCGACTCCCAGTGCGGGATGATGGGAAATTGGAAGAAAGAGCACTATAATGTCTTAAAGGAGGATGTGGGAAAGCATCACACGAGAAACCGAGGAGCAAAGCATGTTATATTTATGTCGAGCCAGTCTGTAGACAAAGCAGACGGCATATTCAATTTGACGAGAACGAACATGAGACTGTGAGGGATGAAAGTACAATAGTTCAATATGTTGAGCGATCGTGTAGTCGACTTGCGAGTCGATCATTCAGCCCCAGGGTGCAAGAACATTCGTAAAAGTGTGCACATATTAATATACACTAAAGAGGCAAATTATATACTTTCATCTTGGCTTGAAAGCATACATAATATAACTAACCAAACTGCAGGTATGAGTTGTAGCCATAGCTTATTTATTCATCTTTTAGATAATGTATAAGAAAAAGTGACCCTTATGACTGGTTTTGTGGTCCAGGGTCACATATTTGGGGGTCCTTGGTAATCAAAAGCATTAAAAAGCCCTGTGATTGAGCACTCCTAAATGCCGACAAAATTCACTTTTAGCAAAAAATATTGATGACTCATCCTGCACTGATGTTTGTCCAATCAAATTATCTCTAGACTGAGAAAGCTCCTCCCCCAATACCACCTGCAACTGAGCTGGCATATACACTGACTAAAGACTAATACTTCTTCAAAACATCTGTGTTATGTTGTAAAAAGAGCACCTTTGTTCAGAGAAGAAAGGAAAGAACATAAACTTCTACATTTTTTGTATAATCCGACACTCTTAAAAGGTTCCAAAAGGGGGTTTTGCACCCAAAGAAGAGCCATTTTGAGTTGCCCAAAATAATATTTTAGTGAACAGCTCTTAAAAGAACTATTATTTTCTGAGAAGAACATTTTAATAACCTGAAACTATTTTTTTTTTCATTATAAAGCTCCCTTTGTGCAGTGGAAAGTTTCCATGGATGTTAAAGGTTCTTCATGGAATCAAAGATGCCAGTAGATTCCAGAGTTTGCTTGGAGTCTGCTGGACTAATGACTTTAGTTGATTTGCCGTACGATCACAGGGCCACACGCTGCGACACAAGCAGTGGGCCGCAATTTATGATCTTCTTGAGACAACAATGACACATTGTCTCGGACTAATCAGCTAATATATGACACTGTCTACAGCGAGTATCAGGAGATTATTAAAGCACAAAAGAAAGTATGGACAACGAGATTGATTCATTATCTGAACTGGATCTCACTGCCAGCTGCCAGCCAATCAGGAACTAGAATCTCCGTCCTCTACTTTCCATTAGGACTGCAAGGACATTATATACGGTGGAAGAGCACAATATGGTGTCAGTGACAATGGTGATAATGATGATTATTACTTTAATTACAATGACAATTATGATACATAATGGTATTATGTGAGCAATGTTAATGGGCATGATGACGGCGACTATGGTGTCATTGGTTTTGCCTAAAATTAGTAATTTAGAATGCATTCACAGTCAATGTAAAATCAAAATGGACCATATTTACTTTATTAAAGGGATTGTTCACCCAAACAATGAATAAAATAATTGTTGAACAATGGATAATTTAACTTACTCGTTCTCATGCTGTTTCAAACCTGTATGACTTTCTTACTTATGTGGAATGCAAACAATGATATTTGGAAAAATTATATTTTCCTGGTTGGTAACATCACCATACTCTATTATTGGTCAACCATTTTCATTAAACCACCTGTCAATCATAATCCAGTCATCCAATGCATTAAACCAAGTCCCACCCTACATTCATTTTCTCAATAATAATCCCGTTTCAACTCAAAATATGCCACATAATGGAGGTAAATCTGTTTTCTGTTTCATTATATCATTAAATCGCCAAATTAGAATGATTTCTGAAGGATCATGTGACATTGAAGACAGGAGTAATGGCTGCTGACAATTCAGCTTGGCCATCATGCAAATAGAAAAAACTCTTTCTAAATTGTAATCATATTTCACATGTTTTAAATAATATCAAAAATATTTGACTTATGTATGCTGAAGGCTATATCCCGAGAGCAAAGCACTGGGGCCAGATGTCACTACATGGATCCGATCTGCTGTGAGCTGAGCTCGTCCTTGTGTGAAGAGCTTGTCCTGTGATCCAGCTGAGCTGTGTAGCTTGTATTTAACTCATCTGTCCACCTTCAATTTTAGCAATGCCACCCCTGCAGGGTACTTGCCGCTGTCCCTGAGCTCAGACCGCTGATTAAAACCCAGCCAAGGCCAATACGACTCACACTACAGAACCTCAGCATAACAAACACAGCGTCAACCTTCGCACTGAACGGAGGACAGAGTGATCAAAGTACATCACTCCTTTGCACTGCTGGCTGGCTGGATACATGAATTGCTAGGGTTTAACAACGAGAGAGAGAGAGGAACCAAGCTGTTCAAAACGAATCATTCAGATAACCTTTATTGCATTAGCGGATAAGTTGGAACCGTCTCACCAGTGGTGTGGCATTAACGCCACCCAGCGGTCGCAGACTGACACTGCAACCTCTGACGGACACCACACCGCTTTGTCCCGCCGTTCTGCTAATTAGCGTTTGCCGCTTTCCCTGCAGTGTCCGGCCCCGAAGGCCTGTACAGCCCCAGGTTAACTCGGGAAAACGGGCCTGTATGTGCTGAACACAAGGTGACTGCACACCTCTCTAATCTATTGCTGCATCCCTGTGGAGAGTGTCTTCCAAACAGCCACTTTCCGCCGTCCCTCTCCATAAAAACGGTGCTTAACACCTTCGCTTTATGAGCAAACAGGCCGAGGAAACAGGTCAGCGCTTTTAAAAGTGTTTTTATTCGACCCCCGAGTGCTGTTGGCGTTAACTCTCTGGAAATGGTACATTCAGCACCTCAAAATAAACCCCTAAAATAACCCCATTCCCTGTAATTGTGCTGTGTTCTTCTTTGGCTACAAGCGAAACGTCTGAAGTTATAAAATGAACCGATAAACAACATTTATCACAATGCATCATATCACTAGTTTGTTTGGTTGCACACACTTATGTGTGCAGTAAAGGGAATATGAATGGATTCAGTTAATGTGCTTTACTGAAACAATCACATTTTGGCTTCAGAGCAGGATGCAAAGGTGAACGGAGGCATTTATCTTTATAGACACGCACTACTCTGCTTTAGTATAAAATAAGCTAAAGTCAAATAAAATAACATAAAAAAAAAGTGTCTTTGCATTCTTAAACTCCAAATGATAATGATGAGTAAGTCCAAATGATAACCAATAACGTTTTCCCATTAAGCAGAACCACGGGTGTAAAACAACACTGTCCTCTACTGGTTGGATTTTTGTTTTATGTTTTAGAAAAGTACGTGACCCTGCTGGGGAAAAACAAACAAACAAAAAAAACGCTAAAACCAGCCTAAGCTGGCTAGTCTTAGCTGGAAGTAGCTGGTCTCCCAGTCTGGCCAAGCTGGTTTTAGCTGGTTGTTTCAGCTGGTCTCCCACCCAGCCTGACCAGCTAAACAAGTGGTCAAAACCCCTCTAAAACCAGCTGCTGACCAGCTATGACAAGACTGGATGACCAGATAAAACCAGTCAACCTGCTAGGCTGGTTTTAGCTGTTATTTTGTTAGCAGGGGAGACTTTGAAAGTCAAACATAAACTTGATTTTTACATTTTCTTAAAGTGAATAATGCATGCAGAACTCACAACCATGATGCAATGACCAGGGCATTGCTATATGGTCGTTTAAGTATTCTAAATGGTTACAAGGGCATTTCTAGGTAGTTTTTTTTTGTCTACTTGTCCAAAGAAATAGAGTCTCTGTGATATTCTGGTACTTAGTCCTCGGATCATTTAGTTCATTAAGAAGTCACACAGTGAGGTATAATTCTGATTACGAATTATGCATTATGAAGCACTATTGAAAATGTAAACAGATCATGCAGAGTTAAAGAAAATCATTTTTAGAGTCCTACTTATCCTGTTGAAGATAACCTCCAGAAGAGGGCAGCAGAATTTCACATTGAAGAGATAGTAAATGGGCAAAGAGAGAAGGGTCAACACAGACTCTTAAAATACTTTTCTGTGAGAAAAAGGATTTGAACTTTTGCATCTGTGTGATATAAACTGGGATCCAAAAACTCAAGGGTAAAACAAATCTCAATTTAGTGTGCTTTACCCCAGGCTGTTCTGGACCATCTGTGGATTCAGTATACTGTAAAATGCTTTTGATGACAGGGCATCTGCTAAATGATGAACAAAATATCATATCTAAAGCACTTGGGATCCTTACACTTTCAGTGATGTGTGGGCAAACTTTCTTTATATTCTTTATCATTTTTACTGCTATTCGAGAGATACTAGCCGGATATGCTGAAGTAAAGGCACATATATATATATTTTAATAAACACAAACACAGGCAAAGTTGATAAATACTGTTGTCGGTATATAAGGCTAATAATACATTGAGTATGAATATTACTGTACATGAATAGGTGAGACATTAAACACACTGTACAAAGACAAAATTTTACAACTTGACATTGTCCGTAGCAGCTCACTATACATTCACCTGCCGTCTTTCTCACATACAAGCATCAGAGAGAGGAGCAATCGATCGAACATGAACATGAACATGAACTCTGCTGGGCCACAGGCCTTTTCAGATACTAAGGGGAGAATTTAGAGTTGAAGTGTGCATGCTTGTTTTTTTTTTGCATGTGCTGCCTAATGTAAAGACCATTTCTGCCACATAAAGTATAAGATGCTTTGGTGAATCATACTTATGATACATACTTAGGACTTATGATAACAAATATTTAGATGAAAAGTCAAGATTATGAGATAAAATTCAACATTATAACATACAAAGTTAATACAAGTCATCAGTCACAAAACTAACTAAACTTGACAAAAGAAATCATACTTTTGACTTTTTATATCATAATTATGACTTTTGTCATAATTACATGTTTTATGTTCATTTCAACTTGATCTGAAATATGACTGTCAGTTTCAGCTTTTGGGTATAATTGAGTTTTATTTCATAATTTATTTAAACTATATATCTCATAATTATGACTTTCTATCTCATAATGATTTATCTCATAATTATGCCTGTCATAGTTTTGACTGTCATAATTGACCATCATAAATTCACATTTTTCATAATTGACATTTGCTGTTATAATTTAGAGTATCTCAAATATGATCAACTTTCTCATAATTATGACTTTCTGTCATGATTTATCTCATAATTATGCCTGTCATAAAATTTATATTTTTTTCACAATTGACATTTCCTGTCATGATTTAGAGTATCTCAAACTTGACTCAAATATGATCAACTATCGCATAATTATGACTTATGTTATAATAACATATTTTTAGACAATAATTTCAGTTATGACTTTTGTCATTTTTTCGTCAATGAATTTGATCTCAAAATTATGATTTTATTTCATGAATGACGTATTAATCACTTGTTTTATCTCATAATTATACATTTTGTCATCTGAACTTCAATTAAAAAATTTGAATTACAATTATGGATTTTGATCTCATAATCATGTTTTTTGTCATAATTTAGTTTTTTTTTCATCTCATAAATGACATTTTATGTCAAAATTATGACAAAGTTTTAGCTCCTGATTCAAAAAGTCATTATGTAAATGAAGTAACAGTGCAAACTAAATCTGTACTGCCATGTTCAGTAGAGAATGTACACAAACATCTCTAGAAAATGAAAATTAAATTCTGTTTAACCGCAGTACCGGAACGTTAGTTGCGGCAGGCAAATATTGGTGGGTTTTGTGACTAATGCACACTCCATAATTAGCATAATTTGCGTATACATAAAGGAAGTATGCTTGCACTGAAAATAATGACAATTAATTTATCGCCTGGTTAAATCTGATTATGCGATGCAGGTTTCACACCAAAATACTACCCCTCAACATGTCCTACCAAAAAGTTCAGAACAAGCCGCTTCATCATCCAGCAGCTTCTAGGTTTCCTCAAACACAGGTTTGGTATTGTTCCAAAGTAAAAAAAAAACTCTTCTTCACGAAAACATTTGTTTTGATAAATGTTAAAGCCAAATGAGGTAACACTGAAGGGGTCTTTTGCCTTGTGCTTTAGTAACACTAATCTCAATGTGTTCAACAACGTCCACACATAAGGACTTGTGCCTCAGGACTCTAACAAATTAAACTCATCCTTCATTTTAACCAACATAATTAGCATTGGGAGTGGTTGGAATACAAACACTCAGGAGCCATCACTCAGAGAGCTATTTGTTTAAGCCGACATGATTTTTGGAGGTAATTTCCCAAGCTGATTGTTTTTGGAGGCAGGCCAGCGCGAGGGAACGAGGCGCTCGCGGAATGAGCGATCCAAGACCACACAAGAGAGAAAATCACTCGGATTTATCTTTAAAACAGCTAAATTAATCTGTAAATTTCCCCTTTATTCCGATGTCTACAAGAACACAAGATGTGCGCTCGCTTTGCTCTCTGTCCTGCAGAGATGCATGTTTCAGCCTCAATGCATCTTTGCAGCATCACACACCCTCGCATACACACGCGCACGAACATAAAATATCACACTCGTACTTGAGTTTCACAACTGACAAAATGTGCATTTGGAATTAATACAGATATATTTACAAATATATAAAACCACCCAATGAGGACACTGGATGGAGGAGGCCAACCTCTTATAAAGGTCTATGAGACCTACGAAAGAACTGGGAGTGATTACCCCACTCCCATGACCACAGTATTTACAACACACATTTCCAAATCCGATCTAAACCAAACAGAGTGTATGGGAAACTCAGATGCTGATATGTTATGACAACTATGATTTTTTGCTGCATGTCACTACAAGCAGGTCATGTCATCTCCGTTCAGGCTTTCGGACAAAATATCAACACTGGAAATGGATGGAACACCTCCGACTATATAAACACCTACGCTGACCAAACGACAATCTGTAATGGCGACACGAGGAGGTGTTGTTGAGGGACACAGTGACCTCTCTCATGTGTGTTTTCAAGTATTATCAGGAGCACAAACGCAAAAAAGCCTTCTGTGTATACTTTTGCCCATACGATGTTCTACATTTAGCTAACAGCTAACAGCTAATACTTTATCGAGGGGCTTTTTGAACGACACTGTTAATGAGCGTTTTATATCAACAAGCACTTGTAATCATAACAGCCCTCTTTCTCGATGAGGAGCGGATGAAATGTGTACGTCGGTCAGCTTTAAACGCTTCTAAAGGAGGGAACGGCAGAGTCCTGTTGGGATCTGAGAGTTTGTGTCCAATATATCAAGTCCTGGTCTGAATCCAGACTCAAACTTGGGTTAGGTCTCTGAATCCAATATCCCAACTGAAGTCCAGATTGTTAGTTTGATGGGTAATGTGTGGGTTGAATGTACATATGAATGCTTTGTAGCGCACTGCAGCAAGATTTGTCTTCGAGGACTTGAGGTTTGTGGTTGGTGGCCAGGAATTGCTATTGATTGTTGAAACAGATTCCGCACTTCGGTCCAGTAGTCTTTATCTTTCCGTATGGCTAGTTGTGAATTTAGCCTTTAGAGACTCTGTCTCCCAGCGCCTTGCTCTGCGGTTCTGGCATTATTAGGTGTTCAAATTGCTTGAATTCAGAGCAACAGTTTCAGCAGCAGTTCTAGCTCTTTGAGTAGTTTCTGAAGTATATGTTTCTCGGCCAAGCTGGGAAAGTTCCCAATAACTTTTTCAACAAGATCTGTTCAGGTGATTCTTAAATCAAGAAATGAAGTGTCGGATTTATGGAGATTCTGAATTTTTGTTCTCAGATCGTAGGTTCAATCCTGCTTATTCGACATCAGTTGTTTAGTTCTGAGTTTGGATAATTTCTGAACACTTTATGAATCCATCCAGTATAGAAGGCCACGTTCACAAAAATGGCCGGTCGGTTGTGTCGGGCACATCCTCTGCCGTTTATGCTCACGCCGACAATGACTTTACTGTTACTCTCTTGGCATACTAGAGGGCCGCCATAGTCTTTCTGTAAGCATGAACAATAGAAATAACAAAAGTTAATGTTTATAAATACATATAAAGTATGAAAAAGATCAAAACCCTTATAATTTGTTTAATTTAAACAAAAAATAAGATTGCATTTGTCTCAATATGTCAGCGATTTAAATAAGTAGCCATTCAACCATTCAACAAGTTTGAGGACGGAAGATTTTTAAATGTATTTTAAAGTCTCATCAAAGCTGCATTTATTTGATCAAACTTGTTTTCTATTTGAATATATTTTAAAATGTAATATAGAAAAAAACAAATTCTGTAGTGACAAATCT
Organism: Ptychobarbus kaznakovi; assembly: GCA_027422405.1. Taxonomy (NCBI): domain Eukaryota; kingdom Metazoa; phylum Chordata; class Actinopteri; order Cypriniformes; family Cyprinidae; genus Ptychobarbus; species Ptychobarbus kaznakovi. The sequence continues at coordinate 4,519,805 of CM049809.1, read as the reverse complement.
GAATTTTCAGCATCACTACTCCAGTCTACAGTGTCACATGAAAAAAAATATATATAAAAGTCACATTTCTTCTTATTATTGATGTTTATAACAGTTTTGTTGCCTAACCAATATACTTTTTGTGTAATTTTTGTCTACTGGCAATGTAATGCACTATTGCATTAAAATTATTCATTTCTGACCAAAAAAATAAATAAAAATACTGACCCCAAACGTTTGAATGATAGCTCATCCTGCAGAGTAAATCAAGTGAATAAACTCACCTCGCACACTCCTTCATCTCTCCGGCCACCAGCACACAGTTTTGAACTGGTGATTGGAATTGTCCCTTTGTGAAGCTGCTGGCATCGTTCATTGCTCACTATGGGCAGATGAACTCTTTTCAACGTTCCCTCATGTCCAGTGCCTGAGAAAGCCAGAAAACACTATTAGAGACTATATTTGGCACATTTACTTGAATATGAACTCAGATTTGTGTGCCTTCGCTCCTGCATACACACTGTTACGCTATGTAGTTCCAAAGCGCAAAAAGCTTCCAAAATGCTTTCATCATCAGCATGAATTATTTTGGAAGCAGTTTGTTAATGTTGTTTTGCTCACAACAAAACAATAACTTTTTTGCTCTCACATTTTTATTTGGAGCATTTTTGTGACTTTTCCCCCCAAACCCGGGGTAATTTCCTACCCTGCTCTCATTTTTTAAATGTATTCAAGTGCTGTTCCTTGGTGTACACACAAGTTTGGGTAATGGATTCATGCTAATCAAAATAACCAAACTTTATAGTCAGTTGAAGCCACTGGGTGGTTGTTGTGTTAGGCTGGAAGCAAGACAGCAATGTTGTGTGCCTGTAAAGCTGTCAGGTGGTGGGGAGTCTCTGATGACTGGCTCTTAAGTTGAACCCACCTTTGGTCTCACCCCAGCCGTACACAGAGCATATGGTGTCCTCCTGAATGCTGCAGTCCGCCACGGGCAGCTGAATAATTCTGACACGCTCTCTTGGGAGTGCAGGTCTATGTGAAAGAGGAACAGAGAGGTCAGTTCATCAACAACAAAGGAATAAGATCAGAGATGGAATATATTAATAATATACATGTTGATTAATCGGCAGTTCTTACTGAGTCAGTCGGAGCAGGGCGAGACTAGAGCCTTCCGGGCCACAGATGACGTGCGAGATTCTCCTCTCCTGTCTGTGGAAGTCATTCTCACCCGACTCGTTCAGATGGGATATACCAAGCCAAACTCTGTACTCTGATAGGTCAGGCACACTAGGTGGGGAAAGCATATCATAAAAGTATGATTTCAAGTTTTGGGCATACATATTAATTTTTTGTTTTTGTACCAGTAATTTAGTTTTACCATTTTCTACTCTTTCTCTGATTCTTAACATTAAATGGGACATTTTTATTTCCTACTATGTCTTTCATGCCAACTTTTTATAATGAGGTGCATCAGATATACTAGAAAACTGCATGTTTGCAAGTCCAAAATAGGTTTTCAGCTGCTTTGCAATTAAAAAGCTCAGAATAGATTATTTTTGCAGCTTTGAATTTACAAATGGTCTTAAAATTGTTTTTTTTTTAGACTAGGAAGGATGTTACATAATGTTTTTGTAGTAAAATAAACTTCTTATCTCAAAAGTTCAAGCTAAATTTGATTCCTCGTGAAATGACCTCTATATCCTTTTTGTGGATATGTATATATATATGGATGTTTCATGCTGTAAGATGCATGTTCTAAAACATCTGCAGCTTTGATTTGTTGGGTTACATGCTCAAGACAAATCATGGAAGCCTGCTGATCATTGACCCTGTGACCCTGAGAATCCAGAGGTCACGGCCAGGGCACGATGGTGACAGTGCAGCAAGGCTGGAGATAATTACCACGACGAGAAGCACTGTCTGTCTGTCAGCACCCACTCCTCCCTGACCAGAGAACCTCCGCACCAGTGAGTGCTCCTGAAGAGAACGAGAGACATGAGACAGTGACGCATCTCCAACATGACTCTCTCACATTATAAAACATGACAGCGCAGGGCTTTACTTCTGAGGAGCTGTCTGAACACTGACTTCATGGACAACTGCACTTTATTTGGAGGGAATTTTACAGCCAATCTGCCTGCGATGGGCTTTTTAGGAAAACAGAAAATGTGTATACTTCTTGCTTGATAAAAAGAATGTGGGGGAAGGCAAACACCCTGTAAAATTACTGTGACTTAACTGTAAATATATTGACAACACCTAATAGTATCACATGTTAATAAGTCAGTAAATATATAATGCTAACAACAAGTAGTTTGGTGGAGGATAATACGTAAGGTTAAGAGTTTGTAACAAAAGTAACAGTAATAGTGATGCATATGTGTATGTGTATATATATATATATATATATATTATGTTTATATATTAAATATATTTATATATAATATAAATTATATGAATAAAAATGTATACATGTAAATATTTTCCAAATATATACTGTATGTGTGTGTATTTATATATACATAATAAATATACACAGCACACATAAATATTTAGTTATTTTGGATGTGATTAATCGTTTGACAGCACTAATATATATATATATATATTAGTTAATTTTAATATTATTAATTAATTATATTTAAAATATATATATAATTAAAGCCACATCAGTAGCAGATGGTGTTTACATGGCAGCATCAAGAGTAGTAGAAATAATCATGATAACAGTAAAACTTCAATAAATAAAGAAAATTATATATAAATATTTTAGAAATTATATTTACTGTACATATATACATATACATTACGTACCCATCCAAAATATTACCGGTTCTCTGTACCCATCCCTACTAAAATTACATCATGTAATATTCACCTTTCAATAAATACACATGGGTAAGTGTTGAGTTACCAAATCTTAGTGCGCTAATGTTTGTAAATGATATTATTAAACAATGTTATATCTACATATTTTGCAAATTGCTTACCCTCTCTGTATGCTGACCATCCAGCTGCCTTCTTTAATCCGTACAGGCCCACCACCGACGATTCTCACCTGCTTGTGAACAAAACATGAGGTCTTTGTACCCTCATCTGTAAAGAGAAACGAAAAGACAAAATGAGGGGTGACGCAGAAAACAGAAAAACATACAAATGCACAAATGTCTTTTTGAAATAATCTCTCTAATGTAATCTGAAGCAAAAGAATATCAGCTGGAAATCTGCACAGCTTAACAACACAGGAAAGACATGATTACCTTTTTGTAGCAGATTGTTATGCGAGGGCTCACCTAAAAAGGAAGGAAACAGAAAGAAAGCTTATTTTTGTTCTAAGCAATGAATAGGCATGAGAAATGAAAAAAAAGATGTGGTCACCAGTGATGGCTGTTTAGAGTATAATTTGAGTGAAAGTGTGTGTGAGGTCTTTAGCATAGGACTAGTCTTGGTGCAGCATGTGGGACCAGTTAGACCTGCGCAGCACTGAAGCTTAACTTATACATGCCAGTGTGTGTGTGTGTGTGACAGAGACAGAGGGAGTGCTGACAGTCCAAGCCACCTGGACTTTACACTCTTTAATTAAACTGAAACCTCTGTGGAAAGTGTGTTCATGTGTGTGTGAGTGATTGATGTGCCGTATGTAGATTCATAACACATGGCCTACATGCTCAACACAAGTCTGCGGTGTCAATGATGAGAGTGTAAGTCAACAGGAAAGCAGCATATATGGGTACATAATGGTCAAAGATATGGTTATTGTATGTAATGTATAAAGAAATCAACAGTCATCCTTTAACTTTCATTTGAGCCCATCTATCCTTACTTATATTAGTGACATGTACTTAAGTATAAAACATCCGACACAAGTGTGTGAGAGCTGTTAATGATATGAACAATTGAGTATATATTGCTATGTTATGTTAGTTCAGAAGCACTTTAAATGAACCAGTGAACGAGAGAACCATTACAATATTGTTTAAAAGGTTGGGTTAAAGTTATTTTTAATTTAAGAAACTAATACATGTATCAGCAAGAACACATTAAAGTGATCAAATGTGGCAGTAAAGACATTTATCCTGTTAAAAAAGATTAGCATTTTACATGAAGAATTGTTTTCAAAATGTATATTCATCAAAGAATTCTAAAAATATTAAGCAGCACATCGGTTTTCTATGGAAGCCCGTTTCTGCCACTGAATAAAAAGTTTACATCTCTCAATTCTGACTTTTTTCTCAGAATTGCATGATATAAATAGGGCCCTATGAAATCCGTAAATGTTTTTTTCCAAATTCCGTTTGATTTTATTCTAAAATCATTTTTTTCCGTTTTTATTTATCTGGATACCGTTTTTTTCCATTTACATTTTGCTGGACTCCTTTTTAATGGTCAAATTAAAATGTATTAATCAAAAAGCATGTCTAATTAATTAAAATCATGAAACTTATACAATTTAACATTCATTTATTAAAAGTGTAACAAAAAGGACATGTTTAGGGCTGTATGAAATGTCAATTTATTTTCTCACCTTATGTTTTATTGTTACCAAATTCTGTGTTTTAGCATGTCTAATTATTTGAATGCATACAAACAATTTTTATTTATTCTTACAGTATGAATGAATGATGCATTTATATAGCGCTTTATTGTGTATTGTTGTACACCCAAAGCGCTTTACAGACATGTGGGGGGGGGGGGTCTCTCCTCAACCACCACCAGTGTGCAGCATCCACTTGGAGCCTTATGTAGCTTTATGAAATGTTTTTCCCCCTCAGAAATTCTGTGTTGTGTATTTACATTTTACTGGTTATCAGATGAAGGCATAAAACATTTATTTAATTTATATTTTAATTAATGAAAATTAAACATTTACATTTTTGGCAAATACAGGGGATTTACTATTAAAATGTAAATATGTTGTGATTATTTCTTAAAAAAATAAGTTTTATTATTTTTCAACAGTAGTAGTAGTAGTAGTAGTATTACGTACATTCTACTACATAATAGTAATATAGCCTATTTCTGGCACAATGTCTTTAATAAGTTAAACCAAACTTTTATTTTGACGGGTTTGTATATGATATGACGCTAGTTTTACTCAAATTAAATGGTAAAATGCTCGTGAAGTGACTCTCAGATCAGTTCTGGAGATATTGTTCATGTATTTATGTGTCCTCATTGAGACGGAAGATGCTGAAGTCACAGCGAGCTCAACGCGCACTGTGTAACTTATGTAAACAAAACCACGCGTCTGCTCCATTCATACAGAGACGCGCAGAACATGCAGGATTCATATTTAAATCGACTTTTGCGGCTTAATATTTACAGATACCAGTCCATATCGCGATTTGATTTAAGTGTAATGACCTACCTTTGATTAATTCATCCAAACTGACAAATTCCGTTACATTCCACGTTAAACTGTAAATTCTATTTTTATGACTGGATTGTGCGATTCCGTCCGCATTTTCTGCATCGCGGAAATCATAGGGCCATATATAAACTTGCTATTGCGAAATCAAGAGATATAAACTGAGATCGTCAAAATCAAGAGATATAAACTGTCAATTAAGACTTTTTTCTCACAACTGCAAGATATTAATTCGCAAAACAATTCAGAATCGTAAGTTTATGTTTTGCTATTCTGACTTAACTTACATTTGTGAGATTATATCACACAATTCTGAGAATAAAATGTAGAATTGAGAGTTTATATCTGAGAAAAAAAAGTCAGCAAGATGTAAACTGGCAAATGCAATTACCATTTTTATTTTTTATTCAGTGGCGGAAACAGGCTTTCATAGTTTTCAACATTAATAATGATAAGAAATGTTTCTTGAGCATCAAATCAGCATATTAGAATTATTTCTAAAGACACTGAAGACTTAAGTAATGGCTACAGAAAATTCAGCTTTCCCATCACAGAAATAAATTATATTTTCAAATATTATATAAAAAGTTAATTTGAATCAAATAAAGCAAATAAATGCAGTCTTGTTGAGCATAAGAGATTTTTCTGTCTCATTAGAGACCTTTTTTACAACAATCAAATCAGTGAATTAGTTATCTGACTGATTAAGCCATTGGTGATTTTAATTCACAATGATTCGGAACTAATTGCTTAGCTGCATTTCAGAGACAAACTGGTTCAACTAATTTAATAAAAGTAACCAATTTAAACAAATAACTTATATTACGATAATTTACAACTTTGAAGTGGTTTGTAGTCACAAATGAAAGTGTTTAATTAAAACAAATATTAAATTGATTTTCAAAATGTAGCCTTTCATACTTTTTATAGTTTCTTTTTATACTTTTATGTTCTGCTCTAACTATGCACCTCTGGTTGTTGTATGGTGACATAGTTCATTCTAAATGAATAAAATACATAATTTTAGTTTATTATAGGCAATATCTTTTTAGCATTGAACTTTTTAGGTTCAGTGGTTTAATTTTAGTGAACCCAAAGGTCTCAATCAGGTTGTAATGTTAGCACAGACAACATGCTGCTCACTCACAGGGTTTGAGAGAGCAGTAATCCCAGGGGATAGATGAGCTGTTGGTATAACACCACGGGCCATGTTTGTCCTTGTCCGGGTTTCTGCAGAAGTTCCCCGCCTGTTCAGCCATCAGCAAGTCCACATCTCTTTCGTTACTGAGAACAAAAACAATCTCATCATAACAACAGACGATGTGCAGCTTTAAAAGCAGAGTGAAAATTAACATATTAATATAAACATTCAAAACAGGTGCATCATTCAGGCAAATCCAGGGTCGTTTAACACGAATCAAACTGTCTATCCAGTGTTTGTAACAAAACAATACATCTAAATCCATTTAAGAGAAGAGTCCAAAGAAACATCTTCTTCTCATAGGTTCATCTTAAGCCCCAGCTGTGTGGAGCTCCTCTCAGGAGGCAAGGTGAAGTATTTAGCTTGTGCATTACTCATGACATGTTTCCCCAAGCTTTTCCACATTATCACTCAGATTCAGGAAGATCCACAGATGCTACAATTCTCCAAATGTTCACCAGAGACCAAACGTGCTACAATGAAGAGCACATGCATGACACCAATGATTTTCTAGCCGTGCTACTCACGGGTTCATACAATGTAAACAATCTACGCCTAATGCCCGTCCGACAGTGACCTTTGCAACCCGGCCGTGGCGGCTCACAGGCTGCAGGCCAAATAAAGGAGCTGATTGGCTTTGATATGTTCATGGAGAAGGGTTAGGGTGAGGAAAAGGGGTCAGAGGGTGGCTCTAAAGAATTCCGTTCCAGCTGGTTTGGCCTGCCTGTGATTTTTAGGGAATTGAGTCACTCCAACTACTCCACGTTTACCATCAATTAGAGCTCCTCAGAATGGGGGTCCTGCACTAAAACGTGTTTTTCTTCCTCAGAAAACTGTGAGGTCTTATTTTCTCAACGAAGACAAATGCAACCTGACAATCCCTGAGCTTTGCATCAATGAGCTGGTGGGGTTCTGGAAAAGTCGACCTTTGACCTGGAACTTGTTCATAAAACAGGGAAGTTATTTAACGCCACACATCTCAGGGTGAGTGTGGATGGCAGAAACAACACAGACCTTTTGCGGAAACGATTGCTTGACTCCTCTGAGAGTTAAACACGCACGCTCACTGATAATGTGCCAATGCACAACCATAACTGCATTAAAGGAAACAGACCACACCTGGCAGGAACAAATATAAACCCTTGCTACTTAACACTCCAGTATGGCTGTGAGTAACTGTGAATGCATATTTTATAGCCCCATATGCTTACATAAATAAAAAAGAGATATTTCACAAAGCATCTGTCCCATTTATTCACTCTCACCAATTTAACGACTTCTTGCTGTGATTGACCCTTGAACCTAATGACTAAATGAAGTTTGTTCACCTTGCAAACTCGCACAAAGGCATCATGGGATTGTCCTTGAGATCCTGCATAGCGAGATGCGGACCTAGTTTGGTTTCCATGGAAACTGAGTGAATGTCCATGACTGGATCTATGCGCTAGACCGATATAAATTATGGTTCTGCTTAATACTAGACTATGGAAAATTCATAGAGAAAACTAAATGTGTGTCCATACTGAAGGAATGTAAAGAATCAGTTTCTTGTCTCTGAATCTGTACATGTTATTTATTCAGTTGTTTAAAGTTCAAGTGATTAAAAAAATATATATATTTACTCTGAAATTAATACACACATGTATTTTTCAGTCTAGACATGGATGGACAACTCTTACCTTTCACTGTGGTCTTTCCATGGAGCACAAGGGATGCCAGAGCGTGTTTTTGCCCGTTTTCCATTGTATGCGTCACCAATGCCTGTATAACACTCTGAAACAACATAGCCAAAAAACATTATATTTTCAAAATAAAGCAGTAAAATATTATAAAGGGGTTGTGCAATAATAGTAAACAACACAATTTTCTATGGATACTTTTCTAAGGAAACTGTGTGCTTGCTGATGCAAAGCTCACTATGATATTTTGTTAGTTACTTACTTATACGGGTCTGGTCCCTCATTAAAATTAAATTTTATAATTTTTCAGGGAAAGATTTTACATAAAATTGCTTTGAGAGTAATAATACACTTTTCCTCAACCAGTTGCCTGTGTTTAGTATTTTTTATATTATATTAAATAATGTATTAATATTTTGAATTAGCTTTAATTTTTAAATATTCAGTTTCCTTTTGAATTTTAGTTGTTTTTTATTATTATTTTATCTCATTTTTTTATTTAGCTTTAAACGATTTTATGCCAACGGCAGCAGGCTATTTCATGGCAAAAGACAAAAAGGGTAAATACACAAAATATGTCATAAACAAATAGGATAAATCAATTACATACAGAAAAATAAAACAGACCAGTTTATAAGGCTTTTCAGATGCACTTTTGATAAAAAATATTGTGCCAAAGTTTAAATTCAAGTTTTCCGAACTCACTAAGCCTAAGTACAAGCAAATATGCTTGGCAACCTCTAAATATGTGCACTAAGTGAAAGATGAATGCAATGCAACATGATTAAATATAGAGGTTTTAATGATCCCAGTGATAACTTTGCTTTTAATCAATGCTGTTAACCTAAATGCCTCAAAAGGATTATCAAACTCTGCAAGTCGAAGTGCTTAAAGAAACACAGCAGGTTTGTGGAAACACACTGCTTATGGAAACACAGCAGGGCTCCCAGCGCACCACAATAGTCGAACGATCATCCCAACGGCCTCAATTGGAACACCGGCTAAATCGATCTTAACATCAGCGCTTGTGCGAGTCCTTCTATGAAGCATCTCCTGGGCCCTGCCAGTCACACGAAGCTGTCAGCAGTGATTAATGCTTGATTCATGCTGTCTCATTCCCACACTGCGGCTCCTGCTCCCTGCACATGTTTCAAATAGCCCCCATTAGTGGCCTTGGAGATCGGACTACAGGGACCACATATACCAATGCCAAGACAGCCAAGAAAGAGCAAATGAAAGAGAGTGAAAAGAAGGGAGAAAGAGCTACGACATTCTTGAGCATCATGAAAAAGAAATTATATCCATATTATGTCTTGCTGGGGAGGATTAATAAGAACAAAGTCAAGGAAGTTTTTTGAGGGTCGTTTTGATATGCAAAGAAGGAACTACATCAAAAGTGATAGTCTTCTTTTTTTACCCGGCCAGAGAAACACAGTTGGAAGAACGCCAGCCATAACATCATGGAAAACAAGATCAAGCCAGTAGATTATAAACATGTTTCTGAAAAGCAAATAAGTGTAATAGGTTTTATGGCCGCTGTCTGTAAACTCGCCTGGTGTACTGGAATTTTCGCTCACAGTACAGAAATACACATCTAGACAGAGAGGAGGCAAAGCCAGGGTCTTTATGAGGGTTAAATGTCTCCGGTCAAGGGCATGGCTTGAAGTACTCTACCAATAAGCTACAGCTGCCACAGTGCTTTTACCAAATGATTAATATTTGAAACAATTAAATCCGGTGTGCATTGAAATGTTCAAATGCATTCAAAAGTATCAAAATGCCTTGGATTTCAATAAAACAGTAAATTTATCCCTGGATTTTCTAAAAAAATTCATGGACAAAATAAAAGTACAACAATGTGATCTCGTGCATGACAAATACGGTTGAGACGAACACGTGACACTCTTGAACATTAGCTACCCAATAAGGCAATGCCTTTCCATGTTAGCTTCACTGAATTCAAAACACAGTAGCCCTGTGTAAGACAGTATATTTCCCAATGCCTGACTGTGTGCAACAAACAGATACTGATGACATGAAAAAAGAGGTATATTTATTGTTTTACCGTTATTTAAGAACATACGATGTAATACATTTGAGTTGTTATGAAGAGCAATCAGGTCTAAATGGTTAAAACCTTTCTCAAGGTCTGTGTTCGATAATCAAAAATGTAATGCTAGTACCATGGAATGCCAAACTTTCGAAAGAATACCAAAAAAAAATATTACACGAATGACTCTTACCTTCAGGTTCAGAGAGTGAAACGCCACAGCGAGGGATGTTGGTGCAGAATGCCACAGGTACATTGGGGTCAGTCGTGAAGCACCATGGGAGATGGCGACCGTCAGGATTCCTACAGTAGTTCTCCCGGAGATCCCTGCAGTGCAGATGTAATACTAAGTGATCATATATACACATCACACATGTTAGTGTTACAGAACATAAGCTGAACAGACTGAGACTGATCTTAAAAACTACAGGTTTTCAAGAATTATCTGCAGTTTTATTGTTTTATATAAAAAGAGAGCAGAAACATTAGGTTAGATTTTCCTAGTGATGACAGAATGGAACCAGCACACCTGTGAACATGCATTTTTGGTATTTAATTTGACGCTGGATATTTATCAGTCGATACTGGATATTTTATTTTACATGCTCATCTTAAAATTGTATTTTATCTGTTGGCTGTGTTTGTCCATGCAAAACGTTTTATTTTGTTCCTTAGATTTGAGTCGGGTTCCTCATTTAAAGGTATTTTCGTGGATTTATTTCACCCGTTTTAATAATTTTTCATCTGTTGTGATGCCTAAATGTACTAAATGTTTTAGTCTTTCGATAAAAAGACCATCAAAGTTTGGCTGTGCATGTGCATAAAGCAATGAAATCCAGTCGACATCAATACTTAATGCATATGTTTTAGGAGCCTTTTCTTACTTGCAACGGTAATTCTTTGAAGTATAAGAGTGTCGATGGGGAAACTGGCCATCAGAACTGGTTACTTACATATATAAAAATTATTTCTGTAATTTTTGTATTTAGGTTAATAATGAATATTTATCCGTCAGTATTGAATGTTTTATTTTGCATGTTCATTTTATTTAATTTTTTGACTGTGCTTGCCCATGCAAAACTCCCTATGATTTTCTGTAAATCAATAAAAAGGTTTTACATGTGCATGAAACAAGAAAATCCAGTCAATATTTGAACTATACATAGAAAAAATACTTGATGCATATGTTTTAGGAGCCTTTTCTTACTTGCAACGGTAATTCTGTGGAGTATAAGAGTGTCGATGGGGAAACTGGGCATCCCATCTCTGACAGGTCACTCCCTCGGGGGTGATGCCAACCGTTCCACGATAACCCTCTCCACGTCCTCGGAAACAAGTTGTTGTGTTGTCAATGTCACCACCTTTGTCTGAATCTGAGTAAACAGTGAAAAACATTAACAGAACGACAAAGAGAGTGAGAGAATGAAGCATAATATCACTCCTTAGGCATGATGAGCGCTGAATCATAGATTCACTATTAACTGTAAGACCGCGCTGCCTGAGGGAGGAATAATAACAGCTTTATCCTGCCTAATAGAGAGAGATGCTTCCTGAATGAGTCAAAGCAGTCACTAAGTCTGTGACAAATGCTAAAACAGTAGCCTACAGAGCTTTAGGGTACAATGTAAGCATTGTATGAGTGCATAACAGATATATATTGTTTTCGCTCATGAATCTCATTGCAATAAAATACACTCATTGGAGACAGTTATTATGTTTACCTCCAATAAACTGCTAGTGTTTCAGTCTGCTAATGAGGCTAGCAGTATGGGGATTTAGGCCAAGTCCTGCTAATAAAACCCAAAATCAAACTCTTAAATGCATCCAAAACACTGAGAATTTGAGGAGTTCTACAGTATGCAGTGTTATCCCAGCTAACAAAAATGTTAACGTTTATAATTAACGTTGCTTCTGAATGTTCTCAGAATGTCTAATTGTTTAAATGTTTTAAAACAGTTTTTTTCATGTTTATGCAAAGGTCTGCAAAAACAACAAGGAAACGTTCCATTTTGTGATTTTACAAACATTATGGCAACATGACTTTTGTGTTGAACATTTCTGAATATTTTCAAAACATTTTGAAACTAGTAAAGTAGTAACAAAAGAGTTACATTTAAAAAAATGTTAGACGACCATCCAACTAAAACATTTCAGGAAAAAAAAAAAACGTTCAATGAATGATTTATAAATAATGTATAATAATTTGTGCTAACATTTTAACGTTATTAAAGACCAGATACGATTTGAACAAACATTAGCATTACTGGAACAATGTCTATTCATACCTTTGAGAGAACCTTGCCCGGATGTTCTGAGAACATTCTCTGTTAGCTGGGATTATGTTTTTTTGCAGCGTTAGAGAATGCTAACTAAGGCAGTGGTGCGTAACATCGTGAAGACAAACGCAAAGGTCAAGCAAGTGGAAACAATGAGGCCACTTTTTCTTACTGTGTTTACTGCAGAGCAGTATTGTATCTTTTAAGAGCATGTTTAGCTTTATAGAGTATCAAATAGTCTTGTTAAGAATGATGTTCCTTCTGCAAGTGGGTGAAAGCCAATTCTTGTAAAAGCAGATGCACCTATGATGGTTTCCACAGGTGGAAAACTAGTGACATACATATCTAAACTCTGTTTAGCTGCTTATTGAGATGCTTAGGTGTTTGAAAAGAAGCTGCATTCTGCCAAACAGGAAAGAGCATGGTGAAAAGGTCCTCCCAGGATGGTGATCTTTGAGAATCCGTCACAGGATTTTGCTCAAGGTTAAGACATGGACTTGCCAAATAGCTCTGAAATACAAATGCGAATCCCGTGACTCAGTCTAGAATGGTGAAGAGCCCAAGCGTCGGACGCCTGAGTTTATGCTTCGCTTCCCACTTGAATCAACATGCCGTCGCCTCGCTAATGAAAATAAACAGAGGCAGCGCGAGGAGGAGGAGGAGGGGGTGAGGGTGTCATTGTAATTATAGGTTTTTGGGCACTTGTGTGTTCGAGCGAACTGGGGGTTTGAAACCCACACGCGTGTTTTGTCTTTAGCGTGGAAGGTTTACATAGCACTTGAAACTCCAGCACATTTCTCTCATGCAGATAAGGCAACGCTGCGCTGCTCTGATGAGGGAAAATAAACACGGAGGCACAGTACTGAAAAGATGGGGCAAGAGCTGAGGAAAGAGAAAGAGAGGAGAGTTTTATAGGTGGACCCTCCTCTCTCTCTTCTCCCGGTTACAAACAACATTCCTGTGAGGGTCCCAAACGAGAGGGGAGCCAGGGCTACAGGAAGAGGAAGTTGTAAATTTGGCAAACTCTGCCTCTTTTCATTCTCTTTCTCTCTGGCTTCTTTTTGTTCTTCTCTCTGTCTCTTCATCTTACACATAAGACACAGACGCGCACACTCACCACACTGTTTGATGTTACAGTACTCCCATGGAGTGCTCGGATCGGTGGTGAAACACCAGGGTCTCTGGCGCCCGTCTGGGTTCCTGCAGTAGTTGTCCTTTAGACCTTTATCGGGGTATCTGTCATAGGAAGGGCAAAACGAACACACTTAACACGCCACATATCAACTATCCCTGTTCTATGGAAACTGATTTATAGGCGGGATAAAATTCTAATAACCTCCAGAAAATACATAACATGCTCTCTGCTACTGGTGCAACAGGACATCTTAGGTAAAGCGCACAAGACAGAAGCCCATCGCTCTGCATACATGTAAAGACTCATAGTTATACAGGTCACAATGTTTTGTTTTCCGCTATAAGTACATTTTGAATAGTAGTATATATCATCAGTACACCGATGATGTGTCCAGAAGCATCACTTGATCAGAGAGCATGTTTGTTCATGTATGTTAAAATTAATTATAAAAATATTTCAAAATATGAATTCAACTTTTAAACAGTAGTGTATATTGGCTGATACCCAGTATTTAATTCTGCATGCTCATTTCCTATATTTTTTTCCTATTAAATTTTTTTTTTTTGATAATGTTTAAATAAATTTTACCTCACTTGATAGGTTCACACAAAGTATTCATTTGATTTAGTGATTTATATCAAACGGGGGCATGACACAGTTCCCATGAAGTCAAGTGGGGAAAAAAAACTTTATTGATTTTTTTAATATTTTTCAAAGTTGCTCACAAATTCCATTCCGGATTAGGCTAAATTCAAAAGCATTTACCATGTATGCAATCTGACATTTAAAAAAAAATAGACTTTGTGTGTTTAGAGACTCTTAAGGGAGAGTATTCAAAACAAACAGACATTTATTTCGAGATTAAAGATATTGTTGTTTCCCAGAACTAAAGATGTAACTGGGCCACTGGAAAGGTCATGCAAACCGAAAATGCCATTGAATGGAAAATGCATGTACATCAGGTAGCAATGTGGTCTCAAATCTTTCAGTTGCTATTCTCCACATAATAGGTATGTAATTGAGTAAAGATGTGCAAGGAACTTTTTTTGTCCAACATGAACAAAACAGATGATGTTTTCCAAAACAAAGTGTAATTTTTCATAACTGCAGTTGGCCATGACTTTAAGATGCCTGCACACATTGTGATTTCAGACAGATTAAAGCATATCTGAGTTGTTTTCCACAATTAATGATAAATGACATGAGGCCAATGATCCACTCATGACCCCAGATTTCTTCAGCAAAACATTATCAAATCACTATTTTTTCAAATGATATCTGATACTTTCTTTGAAATGTAATAATCTGAACATCTGATGAAAATGTTTGCCGTGCGAAACTCACTCAAGTGTTTTGAGAGGATTTCAAGGTTTCCAGCATTGCTATGGGGTTGCTAACATGTTCTGATTGGTTGTTAGTTTGCCGCTATGTAGTTGCTAGGGAGTTCTAGAAGATTTATGGGTCTCAACTCAAATCAAGCCACCCCCCAAGTCCCTATAATATTTTAGATATGTCTCGGGTCCCTCTTTAAAGGGATTGTTCACCGAAAATGAAAGTTATTTTGTTTACTCACCCTCATGTTGTTCCAAACCTTTATGCATTCCTTTCTTCTGCTGAACACGCAAAAAAAGAATGAGGGCAAACAAACAGTTGTTGGTCTCCATTGACTTCCATAGTATGGAAACAAAATGCTATAAAAGTTAATGGAGACCAGAAAGTGTTTGGTGACCAACATTCTTCAAAATATCTTATTTTGTGTTCAGCAGAAGAAAGAAACTCATTCAGGTTTGGAACAGCTTGAAGGCGAGTAAATGATGACAATTTTCATTTTTAGGTAAACTATTCCTTTAATGTAAGTCTATGGATTTTGTGTCTTCCAGGTGCAAAATCATAACTTTCATCACTTAGAAAAGTAACTGCACACCCTTTTGCAACAAGACGCATGATTTTAGATATCATGATTGAAAGAGATTTGCATTTTTCTAAGTATGCCAAATAGGCCAAACCTCTCAAATTGATTGAAAATCCTAATTTGAAGTCTGACTGAAGTTATCTCTTACTGTTTGCACTTTCTGATAGGTCTCATACCTTTTAGGGTGGAAAAGGTGTTTATGTGGTTCATCAAGGTCCCAGCGCTGGCATTCCCGGACGCTTTCCGTGTGGTCCAATGGTCCACGGTAACTTTCTCCATTACACATCATACATTCCACTATGGATAAGGAACAAGGCTGGTAAGAAATTTAACCAGGACAAGGCCTAAAAGAGTCCAGCTGAGCGACATTAGCATGCTTGTAGAAGATGACTCAAAAGGGTTCAACCTTGGTTGTCGTGTAAAACGGTTAGAAGACTGCAACTGTGGCCGTATGCTGGTAGTACATTAGTGCACATGTTTGTTACGCATAGACTAATCACTAACGATTAATGACTGCAGGGATTGTAATCGCATTTATCAAGAAGACAAGCAATTACAGAGCCACATGTGACCCTCAGATTGTCTAAAAATAAATCATCTGACGCTTCAATTTACTAGGCAGACATACCATCCATTAGGCCTTGTTTTTAACCCCAAATGTACATTGCAGCTTCTAACAGATTTCTTACGATCAAAGGTTAAAGCAACATGTAATTATTACAGTACTTAGTAAAGAGCTTAGTCACTGTAGGACCAAACCAAATATCACAGCAAATGGGGGTCATCTCATCTATAGTCATCTCTATAAATCCTGTTATTAGTTGTACAGTACACACAGTATAAGGAGCAGATTGCTGTGGTTCTGATGTTAATGTCAGCCACTCTCATGAAAGCATGATTTTCCTTCCTTGTGATTTGTGTGTGTTTTTGATTATGGGAAATTAATTTATTAACAAACCCTCCCAGCCATATTTCACCATGCAACTCTTCGAATAGACAAGAGTCTCTTTTTGTTGGCCTGATCGCTATCTCTGCAGAAAACCCTTTTATATGCATGCGACTCAATGTGATCTCCTATTAACGAAAATCTCCAGTCACCCCAACAATGAAGTGCTTTCATTCTTCTTCAATAGATCAATCTTGAATCTAATAAATTAACAATTAATTCACATTAAAAATGTGTTATTAAAGGGCTGAAAATCAATGCTCATATTAAACAGCTTCAAAAATAGATATCACAAGTGAGATCGTTTTAAACATCAAAATTGTTTCTCCAAAACAGTCAACTGAGAACAAATGTAGACTTCTGAAATCTACCGATTCACAGATGTTTTATCATGAAAAAACATGCTCAGTTTAGTCAAGAAACTAATAAAATATCAGATAATTAAATTTTCAATTTTCAATTATTTTAAAATTTCAGTAATTCATCTTTTAGAGACCAAATTATCTTAATAATACTGACATTCATTTCATAGCTCTATATTCTTACATAATGTCAAAAGTTTGGTTAGCATTTTTTTTCATCCTAAATCATTTTAGTACAAATATCTAAAAAACATAATTAAAAGCTATAAACGAGCATAATGTGAACAATAAAATAGAAAAAGGTTGCTGGTCTTGGACTCACCCTCCGAGCATTGTGGGATGCTGCAGTCCTGGTGGCGTATTTTGGGGTCTGTGGTAAAGCACCAAGGACCTGTTGTGGTGTTATCTGGATTACGACATAAGTTCTCCCGTAGATCTCTGTGCTTGTGCCTCTGGGGTAAGAAACTAATGGAATGAGAAGAAAACATAGAACAGAAGTGACGTTTGTGAATCATACACAAGCAAAATTGCTTCAAATTTCTTGAACAACATACTGTTACTCTTTGACACATTACTGGACATTTTTACCTGCAGAATGCGAGTTAATACTCTATTATTGATGTTAGCAATCCTTTGCAATTATTAGCTTTTTTGTCTTTTTATTACAATAACATCTGATACTACAACTGAACTAAGAATCACACATTTAACTGGATGTACTTGACACAGTTGTGACTTCCAGCCATGAACAACAGGATAGCTCAATAACTTATATTTATATTAATAAGAGTGGCATGACTAACGATATCTTTAATACCAGAACACAGCTGCTACTCTACATTTCATTGTGATGCAAGAGCTTAAAATGCATGTGGCTCTGGGGAAATTGTTGCAGCTTCATTTTTTCTTATTACTTATGGAAAAAGTACAAAGGTTGAATCTTAAATCAACAAATGAATGTAGTTAAATAATGATTTTGGCAAGTGAATGGGGTAGTGTAAAGCCTTTGGTCAGACAAGGTCAAAAAACTGCACAGTGCTATGCCCTTTATGAGCATTGTTGTTTTAATAGCATTTTACTTTGGCTATTTGAATGTTATGAAAGCAGCATCACACAATAATACATGTTTTGGCTACCAATGCCATTACAGAATGACACATTTATCTTTCATCTAATAATCCATTTATTTTGAAACCAAAATCTTCTCAAATAAATGTTAGGAGTTAGTATATGTGACATGGTGACCACCATGATGGGATGACCCATCCCATATAGACCAATACAGGCCACAATTATGACTGGAATATTTATCTACATTTAAAACCAAATTATTTTCAAAGGTACTATTCATTTATTTATGGGTACCACTTTATAGTGGTACAACTCTGAGATGCCGCTAATGTAAAGAGTTTCAAAAAGTATTTTACCCTTGCCATGCAAATATTTGTAAACCATTAATAAATCACTGCCTTAAGCCAAACAGTAATTATCTTTTGTGTAATTGCCTCTGGCATTCACAACACAAATCAACCAAGTTCATGATGATTGATGAATACAGATAAAAATGCAATCTGTGACAAATTAGCTGACCTACAGGCCTGTGTGGTATTTCAGAGCGTTCGGGTCCATTGGTTTTTTGAGCCGATAAAGCATGCCTGTGATGTTTCAGAGGCAAGCATATCAAAAGCTGGCTTTAAACCTGGACTGACGTCTATTAGAGAGATAAAATATCTAGAGCAAGAAAGTTGGTGGTAAGGGTTCAAGGTCTCTGAAAGGTAATCATATTTTCAGGATTTAAGAAAAGTGCATAACACTTCTGTAAAGGCCAAAAAATAGGGCAGATCTATCGTATCGACTTGCAGTACAGGAAGTAAATCGAAGCACCATGTGGTGTCCCTAATGAATTCCCGTAACCGTAATGAACTCAAAGACGTGTTCTGCATTAGGTATCTTATCTTAGCTTTGTGCTGCTTTCTGTCAAACTCCCACTTATGTACAAACCCTCAAATCCTCTAAACATGACATCTGTTCCAGGCTGCATATGGCTTCTCTGTGTTTATTTTTAGATGCAAGTGTATACAACAATGTATATTTTGGGGTAAACTTGCCCTGAAGTATTTATGCATAGGCATAATTGTAAACAAACGTCTATTTTTGGGCATGCAAGAACGGAAGCAATTGTTTGAAAATGTGCTGGCCGGTCACTGGCGTTCCTGTCATTGACCTAATTGTCTCGTCGACACTCCACTTCTGAGGATTGTCGAGTTACACTTACTGTCACACTTAGACTCAGCGAGAACCCTCTAACGAATCAAAGCCAGTGAGACAACATGCATAAAACTGCACATTCATTATCATTAGAGACTAATGGGGATTTTTACGACTCAAAGAGTCTGTTTTGCCATTAGCAATCTAATAGCATAATATGTGCATAAATAAATAAACTGAAACATACCGAGGAGATGTTAACAGCTATCTAAACTCCACAAGACTTTTAATAGCCATAGAAATGCACAGTGGGTAGTTGAGTTTAACTGCCTGTAGAGAGAGAGAGAGAGACCAAACCAAGAATGGGAGGTACAGAGGATGAGTAAGCACTTACTTGTGTTCATGCGGCATTTTGGATATCCAGAGTTGGCATTGGACTCCACTCTTGGTCACCGATCTCTTTCCTTTGTAGCTGAGTCCATTGCCAATGATGCATTCTCTCATGAAGTCTGAAGGACAACAAATATACAGACACACTTCAGGTTACGGAATATTTATGTGCAAAAGTCAGATTCTGAAACAAAAAACCCACTAAATAGATTTTTTTGTATATATATATATATATATATAACAAGACAAACCTATCATGTGCTCCTACACCTTCTGTAGTTTCTGAAGTCAGTGATTTTAAAACTATATTCTGAAATATTTAACCAAAGTGTGGTGTTGGTAACCCAGTGGGCAACTGATGTTGAAAAGACATCAAATTGACATCAAAACTGACGTCAAAAAAGGTGAAATATGCTAATTAAACTGACATCAAAAACTTGACATGACATTGATTTGATGTAAATTGAACATCAAACATATACCTACATATACAGTACATTAAAACAATTTCAGTTTTCACCCAATTACCACTGGGAGAAATTCCCATCCAAACAAAATTTAAAATGATGTTACAGCATCTTGATCTAGCCTTGGCTAATATTTGACATCAAATTGAAATCAAGGTGTCCGCTGGGAAGATGATTTAATGTTTTTCAAATAATTATCTTATGTTCACCAAGGGTGAATGAATTTAACATAAAATACAGTAAAAACAGTAATAATATTGTGAAATATCATAACAATTAAAAATAGACGTTTTCTGTTTTAACATATTTATTTATTATTTATTTATACATCTGTTAATGGCAAAGCTATTTTTTTGTATTCAGTGTTAAATGATCCTTCAAAAACCATTCTAATGTTGTATGGTGATTTGGTGCTTTTGTAATATTTGAAATGTCTTTAATGTCACTTTTGATCAACTTGATGTGCAAACTGACTGTTGTCAGCAGTAATACATACAGACAAGCAAAGTCAACAGAAATCCCTGCCTGATCTTTGTGTTTGCATAAACATTTGATAAATGTCAAGTCTTAAGAACATCAAGTGCTTTAGACTTCAGAAAAGCTGCAGTACTGGTAGAAATAGCAGGGACAAACAGTGGGGTATTTACTTCCAGTGACTTAGAGTGAAAAGTAATTTTGCTGTGTCATCTTTATCCTGGTGGTGGATAGAACGAGTGTGGTGTGTGTGTGTGTGTGTGTGTTTGCATGAGTGTGTCATCCTCACATGGACACTGATCTCACATTTATTCACACTGAAACTGAATTAATCCTTAAGTGTCCAGTACTTGGCTAAGGTTTGAGAACAGCTCTTCATATTATGAAACCCATCAGTGGCAGATCATGCCAGCATAAGCTTAACTCTAGATGTCTTTGAGATTTAAAAGGGATTAAAAACAAATCATGCACCAATATAGACATTTAGGTGCAATAGCAGTTATAAGCATAAAAAATCCTGATATGATGGATGATATCAAAAATCTATACTCTTTCGTAATTTCAACTAAAGCCAAATCTACAATTTTACATTCTGCTTTAAAACAAAACCAAACAAAACCAAAAAAAATAATAAAAAATGCACACACAAGATTAAGATCTTACAAAGTAAATAGGATTTTTAATGGTTTCATACTTTTAAAACCTGGTGTAGAAATAAAATAGTGCTTGAATTGGAAAAGAAAAGTGTTCTTATATTGGCTTATGCAGATGTAGTTGCATAAGACACTAATATTGGTAGATGTGTATATGGTTGTATCCTATTAGATATTATCTCTGGCCTAAAATAAGTTAAACCCTGTGGAAATAGGGCAGTTTTTTTTACCTTTCTTCTCATACAGGTCAAAGTTGAAGTCATTCTCCATACGGACACTGACTGTGAGGCTGTCATAGGAGAGTAAATGACACTTTGCAGTTTTCTGATCAAAGTTGAATGCTCTGCAAAGAGATATAGCACATGTTAATCATAATAAATACATTAAGCATATAAAAACAAGAGGATGGTGACAAAAATGATTGTCATCACTAAATACTCTTATCATATAAAGCAAAGCACAAAATAGCTATTGTTGTCATATTTTTGTGTTTTGAAGTCAGGTGATGCCTCCAAAAAAATGAAAGCATTGCAAGAGCTAAATGTCAAATGTTATGCAACCTCCTGCAATTTCTATCTACTAAGAGCTGCATTGTCTTTCTATGCAGAAGTAGCCAGAGGTCATCGACCTGACACATCAAAATAGGAAATACTTGGACTGCTGATTTTTTATTTCCACTGAAACAGATTCCAGCTGCTTCCTCACACACTGTGTTGTGCACAATTATCTAATCCAATTCTATTTCAAATCAGCCAGTTTCCAACTGGGAGTATGCTCCTTTTATTTAGACACGCTCCAGCTGTTTACGATTACGTGTAAGGTGGAGTGTCTTTGTGCTTTAACCTTTGTTGACCTCTGTACCTGCAGGTGAACTGAAGCTTCCTGTTGCGGCTACAGCGACGTGCACACTTTCCCACACTAATCTTGCGGCCTTTGGACATGTAGGACACATCAGGTGGTGTGGCCAAGCGCACGGCATCAGTCTTCTGGTAGTCTTGCAGGGCATGCCTCTTCGTTTCTGCCACACAGAACACACATGTTAAAATGGGGAGAAGCACCCAAACATGTGTTTCAAGACAGATGGCATGTGATGTTCTTTCTCTTAATCAGTAAAGGCTGGTTATAAGCCTCATGGGAGAGGCTATAAAACAGAATATTAAATACGGAGCAAAAAAGGAACTAAGATGATGAAATTGTATTTCAACAACCCGCTTAGATCACAATAAGGATGTGCAAAACTACACATTTTCATAATCGACTAGACAGTTGGATGTCTATATAACTATTCTGTGTTAAAAAATAATGATATTATTTTATAAATTAATCCCCTCATGTCGTTTTAAAGCAGCATGCATTTCTTTCTTCTGCTATACACAATATATTTTGAAAATCGTTTTGTGATTTCCCTGTGTAGACAAAAAATAATAAATAAACACATATTTTCCAAATATCCTCTTTTGAGTTCCACTGAAGAAAGAACATCATCATAGATATTTGGAAAGACGTGAGGGTGAGTAAATGATGATGCAGTTTTGGGTGAACTATCCCTTAAAGGAAACCATCTGTACTGGTCAGACAAAACTTTTAGTCAGTTTTGCCAACATACTAAAATTCTCCTTTTAAATGAAACACAGCTAGAAACATTACACTCACAAAGATCCTAGTTGCACACCAACTTACGACTAGTAAGGTTTCGAACCGACTAGTCAGTTATGGAGTAGATAGAATACTTATTGGATCATAACCTTATTGAGTTACAACAGTAAGTGAAAAATGAATTTGCCATTAAAGGCAGTGGAGCAATAAATTAGCTTTATGTGTATAGCAGGATGCAAACGGTCTGCTTTGGTGATGTGGTGGAGAGGATTGTGAAGACCAAACAAATCTGGCTCTGATACTTGTGTGCAGCACCAAACCTTCTCAAATCAACACCAGAGCCCATCCATGCCAGCTGCAGTCATAAGAATTGAGTTATCTGTCAAGCACATGGTTAGAAAGCACCAGTTTCACAGCCACAAACCACATTGTAAGATCAGGCATGTTTTGTGTGTGTGAAACAAGCCCTAAATGTTTCAATGGTACACTTACCAAAGAACATTACACCCCGTCTAAGCTCTAAAACTGACCCAAAGCCAACAGTCACGCTCTTTGAAAAGACTCCAGCTCTTGTATAACTCTGAATATTATTAGAATGCAAGTCTGTGCAGAACAACAAGCACCGACGTTAGATAGGTTAGAAAGGCTTTCTAAACATCTCCTTGGCTCAATATGTCTGAACAAAGGTTTTTACGCCACATTATACAGAATGTAGTACTATAAAATCAATAAAAACTAAGCTGTTCTAAACTTTGCGCAACCAACCGGCCACATTGATCCTTCAATGTCACAGAAGTACTGCAGATTAGAAACGAAATGACTAAACACGGAATAATGAATAGGCTCTGTGCAATAAAGCGGTTTTGATTTCAAAAGAAGGGTTTCATAGTGCCACACTCCAACACTTTATCTCTCTCTTCGGCTCCACGCACACTGTCGGTGACTCATTTATCCAGATGTTTTGTGAAGAAACAGCCCACTCACCATGAATGTCAACATCTGTGAAGTTTTCCGTAGTGAAACTTCATGCAATGTTTGGGAACTGAGATGCTTTTGATATACGTGTAATTTGAGTCATGAACTCCAATTTGTTGGCATGCCCAGTGTATTTCAATAGCTGAAAAATGAAACAATTGAAATATAAGAGCTTAATAAAGATGAAAAAATAATGTATAGTTAGCACTGGTCTTCAATTTTGATTGGCTGAGGGATGTTCCAATATTGCTAATGTATAGTTCAACAGCATGTTTACTGTTTGTATCACTTTGCTTGTCTGTGTTTGCAGGGTTCCAGATCACAGATTATGTGATTTGGCTTCTTTTGGAACTACTGTACCTTTATTGGTGAAAAAAAACTACACACAAGAAGAAACATAAAGATATTTTAAAGTCTGTGTAAACTGAAAGTTGCAAGTTTTTATAAATAATTTGAGGTTTTACTAATTATTACAAAGGCTTTTATTTTGTTTTTTTATTTAATTGCATATATAATTGTTCACTACAAGACTAGTAATGTGTACTAACAAGTTAATTTTGATTGCATGCAGAGTTTAAATATTCTATATATATATACTCAAAGATAATGTATAACATTACTTAACATTTTAGGTTAAATATTTGCATAATTATGTACACACTCATAGTAATGTTAGCCAGTTATTAGATATATGTATATTGTAAATAATTAATATTTATCTTATAAGTAAACAGTGATTTTAAAGAAATAAACACATGAAATAAAATTGTAATTATACATTATAGTTTTATCAAATAATAAATTGTAAAACAAAGTTTGCATTAGAAGTCTATTATGCTGTTTCTTATTTGTCCATTGCAGGGTGGACATTTGTGTCAGCACTACTTGTTTAAAAAATGTTTTTTTTTTATTATTATTTATATATATATATATATATATATATATATGAATAATATGTAGCTAAATATAAGTCAGTGAGCATAATCTGTATGACGACATTTAAAAAAAAACTTGAATATGTTACTTTCATGAAACAGAGATATTTTGTAAATTTTTCAAACCCCAAAAGGCACCAACAGGAATGACCCATAAATAGCATCATGTAAGCTCGAGCAGAGACCGTGCTGGGCATCTCCAGAACACTGTTACAAAAATCAACCATGGTAACCTCAGTTTCCGCCCTAAAACCATGTATTACACGTATTGCTATTGCTGTCAAACATAATACAGTTGTTACTGTAAAATATGATACATGAGACCCAGTAAGACGCTTTCTCTGACTGAAGGAAAAAACTTACCTGAGTAAACCAAAACGGCCACACAGAGCAACATTTTGTAAATCCACATGTCGCTTTGGATAGTTTTATGTCACCCCACCAAAATTCACAAGAGATGTCAGAAGTCTTGGCGTGTTCCTCCTTTGAGAAAGAGTATTTATCAGAGATAGGCTCTAAGTGGCTGTAGCTGACTCTTGCGGACAGTGAGCGAGCGCGCGATGGACTGACTGAAGATAAGCGCGAGCTGAGAGACTTTACCTCACGCGCTCCCTCCCCTTTCCCTCAGCCCATTTAAAGTCGACTCGCCACTGTCTATTCCTCCACATAATTATTATCGGATATTATCGCATTTCCTGATAGACACCGAGGCTGTTGAACCGATCCGGGAAGTAAAATAAATGCAAATTGTTTATATTGGTTGCCTGTCTAATTTCTTGGAGCGGATGGAAAGTGTTGAGAAGATGTCAACACAGCTGTGGGATGCTGACTAACATCCCTGAGGGTGTTTGCGAGGAGAGCTGTGAATTGATAAACTCTGGGCCACTCAAGTTGTTTTCGTTTGTAAGACGCGATGGCTTATTTTACATTTGGTTATCGGCAACCCTTTTGAACTCAGGCAAGAAATTATTAATCACATTCACGTTATCATTAACAAACGTGCGGTCATTTTACTGCATTACAAAAATCTACGATGCCAATATTAGTTTAGGCCACAATATTATAGGTAATACAGTTTCCACAGTTTAGTTTACAGATAAAATGTATTATTGATATTAGCCACATAATTATAGGTCAAATAAATAAATACATAAATAAATAATGAATCAGCATGAATCATGCTGCGCTTTATTTATTTATTTATTTATTGTGTGTTTACATAGTGTACTGAATACTGTATTACTGAAACATGTCTACTCTTCATATATGTTAACTATGGTTTCACTAATAATAAACATATATTGCATAAAGAATCCATATTTGTCCATGCCCATGTTGATTAGAGTATTAAAAACTTGAAAATATTAATTTAAGGTACATTTAGAACACAAAAAAATTGATTAAGTTGTGATTATTTGCGAGTTAACTCGTGGAAATCATGTGATTAATCGCGATTAAATATTTTAATCGATTGACAGCCCTGAGTTAAAATGACTAAAATTAACTGTAGACTTACGCTGGTAACTCATCGGTGGACTTTCCTCGTCAATATATGCTATATTTTTCACACTTTTCTCATTCTCGCTAATTCAAGTTTTTATATGAATGAACTTCTGAAGGGAATCAATTCTTCTTCAGAAAAGTTGCGATGGCATTTTCATTTTGCCTGATAAAGTATCATTTATGAGCTGAGCGCTGCTTATTTACAGCCGTTTCTAGGGAAACCGCTATATTTCTGATGTTCCAAAAGCACCTCCTACTGGCAGAGAATGAATGTGCATTTTCAATATGAAAATCCACCCACATAAACCTGTTTTAAATAAAATAATAATTTATACTTTTGACTCATGCCTTTTATTAAAAAAATGGTTTAAAGGTTCAACTGTGAGGTTTATCGTTTTGTAATTTTTTTTTTTTTTTTTGTTAAAACTTGTATCTCAACGGTACATCAATTGCCATTTCGTGGTCTACAACATAAAATAATAAAAGTGTCTGCTAAATGAATAAATGTAAAAGTAAATGAGAGAATCCCATTATAACATGCACATGAAAAATGTAGAAACATTGGACACAACTATGGGGCAGCATTGTGCAGCAGCAGGCATCACAACAAAAAAAGTGTGCAAATGTATAAGGCCCCATTTCTATATTTGCCTGGGGCCCCCAACTCACTAAATCTTCCCCTGTGAATACACAAATGAATAAATTAATAAACAATACAAATAAATAAATAATTAAACAAAATTACAGTTTTGTAATTGATATAGCCAAATAAATAAACGTCAAATAGATGGATATATAACTAACTAAACAAATATGTTATAAATAAATGTGCTTTTTATGGAACAAAATATAAAAGAAAGAAAGAAAGAAAGAAAGAAAGAAAGAAAGAAAAAAAGAAAGAAAAAGAGAAACTAAACTAACTATCTTTAAAACTTTAAACTAACCAACTAAATAAATACTAAGGTACTGCAGCAGAAATTGGTCATCGTGCTAAGACTGAAGTAATTATAATCTATAATGTATTTACGTAATACTTTCAGTTGTTATTGTTGCAATTTGTTTTATGGATTCATACCAACAGGCAGCACATTAAAGTCCTACATCTGTGAATATTCTCAGAACTATACACAACATATGAAGTTTTAAATTAGCACCTACTTTCTGTTGAAAGATGGAGCTCATCTACTCATTGTAATCAGAAGCTTCCAATACTGATGTCACGGTGAACATAACTCATCTTCCCATGCCACGCATTTCAGATGGAAGAGAGGGATGAGAGCAGGTTGGAAGCACGAGTTGTTTATTAAACAGCACTACACTCAAGATGCTCTCCTCTTCTCTTGGAACAGAAAGAGCTCTTATATTGTGCTCTGTGATGGAAATGCTCTCCATCTGTTTATTTGTGGTCCGTTCATCCGTTCATTTTCAAACAGGTATTCCAGGCTGTTGAATGGATTTGAGCTTTTTTTGTTTGGACATCAATTTTTCACTCAGTTTGGCCTGTTTGTGTATGGCTGGTTGTTTAACCACGCTGTGTTTGTATTAGTTTAGTTAATAGCAGTAGTGTCTATGTTAATGTCCTCCGTGACTCTGTGATCGTATTGCTTCACCTTCCTCTGATGATGGAGGTACAAACTACAAATGCCAAACGACACGCCTGACGGCCTCATGGGAGCAATCAGTCACTGTGTGCGTGTATCTAACACTGTTTCCAGCAGTGTTATTCCACATCCTGTCCTCAAATCTCTCCACACCTCTGGGTGAATCTCACAACATATCCAGATCACATTTCACCCATAGAATTAACAGACAACTAAACACATTTCACCCAAACATTATCTTTACTGGAACATGTCTGGACATTTCCCGCCAATTATTTCTCAATTATTTTCAGATTTTTATTATATTCCCATTATGTAGTTATTTAAAATACTGCAGATTAATTATATATACACACATTGAAAAGTATGAGGTCAATAAATATTTTTGGGAACAAAAAAAAGCTTTTAATAAACTGTAATTCAGCAAGGATGCTTTGAATTAATCAAAAGTGACAATAAAACCTTCACATTGTCACAAAAAATATATTGTAAATAAATGCTGTACTTTATACTTTATATTCAATCCACAGAACTGTTTTCAACAATAATAAAAAATAAGAAATTAGAAATGTTTATTGGGCTGGAATAAGTAATGTTTTAAAATATGTAAAAATAGAAAACAGTAGTTTTAAATTGTAATAATTTTTCATAATATTAGACCTAATGGTTTTACTCTGTCTCTGTGTGTGTGTGTGTGTGTGTGTGTGTGTGTGTGTGTGTGTACACTCACCGGCCACTTTATTAGGTACACCTGTTCAATTGCTTGGTAACACAAATTGCTAATCAGCCAATCACATGGCAGCAACTCAATGCATTTAGGCATCTAGATGTGGTGAAGACGACTTGCTGAAGTTCAAACCGAGCATCAGAATGGGGAAGAAAGGGGATTTAAGTGACTTTGAACGTGGAATGGTTGTTGGTGCCAGACGGGCTGGTCTGAGTATTTCAAAAACTGCTGATCTACTGGGATTTTCACACACAACCATCTCTAGGGTTTACAGAGAATGGTCCGAAAAAGAGAAAATATCCAGTGAGCGGCAGTTGTGTGGATGAAAATGCCTTGTTGATGTCAGAGGTCAGAGGAGAATGGGCAGACTGGTTAGAGATGATAGAAAGGCAACAGTAACTCAAATAACCACTCGTTACAACCAAGGTATGCAGAATACCATCTCTGAACGCACAACACGTCGAACCCTGAAGCAGATGGGCTACAGCAGCAGAAGACCACACCGGGTGCCGCTCCTGTCAGCTAAGAACAGGAAACGGAGGCTACAATTCACACAGACTCACCAAAATTGGACAATAGAAGATTGGAAAAACGTTGTCTGGTCTGATGAGTCTCGATTTCTGCTGCGACATTCAGATGGTAGGGTCAGAATTTGGCATAAAGAACATGAAAGCATGGATCCATCCTGCCTTGTCTCAACGGTTCAGGCTGGTGGTGGTGGTAATGGTGTGGGGGATATTTTCTTGGCACACTTTGGGCCCCTTAGTACCAATTGAGCATCGTTTAAACGCCACAGCCTACCTGAGTATTGTTGCTGACCATGTCCATCCCTTTATGACTACAGTGTACACATCTTCTGATGGCTACTTCCAGCAGGATAATGCACCATGTCACAAAGCTCAAATCATCTCAGACTGGTTTCTTGAACATGACAATGAGTTCACGTTCTGTTATATCCGTTTAACATCCTCAACTATCGACTTCTAGCTGCTTCTCTGCTGCAAATCTCTGTCCGTGTGAATGTTCCTTCACTCCTCTGCTTTTCCTGAAGTGACTCTCTACAACACAAAAACAATGTAGCAACATGGATCAACATGACAGGAGCAATCATTTATAACAGAACTAATATTATTATAACTAATAACAGAAACTTGCATGTCATTTTTCAAAACTCTAGACACAAAACTCAAAACAGTCATTATTTGTAACACAGGCTGTAACACTTGGTCTGCGTAAAGAAGCTTTAAACTACCATAACTAAGAGCAGATGCATGTAGATTGCACAAGCTGACATCAGAAGAATCCCACTGTTGAAGTCAGAATTACGAGATCTGTGGTCAACCAAGCCACTTACTTGCGTCTAAGTTTGCATAAATTGTGCGCAACACATATGTGGAGATCGGCAATAAATTAAGAAACATTCATTAAAGGACATTTATAGGATGAGAAAGGACATTGATCGGATTGGGAATTTAACAAAGAATTTGCTTCTCAGCCACATCAGTGAATTAGTGCAGTGAATTTCATTATGTGTTCAGGGTGGTCAGAACCACGCATCTAAAGGTCACTTTCAGTCTTCAAGGAAGAAATTTCGAAAACGATCCTTAATTAAAGAGAACGTTCATAAATTGTCCATGTGGAGTCTGTTACTTCATTATGACCGTACAAAGGTACAGCTGTGATTCCCACATAACATGCTACTTTGTGAAAGTGAATCGCACAAATCATATTCATAATCTGCTGAAGATGCAACAGGCTTGATATCTGGATCTAAACACAAACTGGGATTTTGCCACATGTGGTTTGGTCTATGTGTTTAGTCCTTGTTCCCACAAATAAACAAAACAACAGACTAATTCACTCTGGTGTGTGTCTGGTGTCTAACAAAGACCATATGCAGTGAAAACAAACATATATGAGTCATTCAGCGTGGCGCTGATGTGGTAAAGATGTCAAGAGCTACAAACAACAGACTAATTTACCTTTCAGTCAACACAGGGATGTGTCATTGCTGCTGTGCATACATAAACACAAACATACACACATTTACAGGCACACTTATTTCTATCTGTCTGTCTGACTATCTATCAGTATGTCTGTCTGTCTAACTGTCTATCTGTCCGTCCGTCCACCCATTCATCATCTATCATTCTATCCATCTGTCCATATCATGTCTCACTCCATCCACCCACCCATTCATCTATTAATCCATTCATCCTTACATCATCTATCATCTATCATATCCATCCATCCATCCACCCATCTAACATTCCATCCATTTATCATATATCATTCTATCCATCCATCCATTTAACATCTATCATTTCATCCATCCATGCATTTATCATCTATTAAACCATCCATCCATCCATGCAGGGCCGTGCACAGACATTTTGAGGGGCAGTGGCCCAAACCAAAAAAGGGGCACTAAGGAGGTGGGTGCTTGTTAACAAATTATCAAGTTGTTATAAATATACACTACCAGTCAAAAGATTTTGAAGATGTTTAATGTTTTTTAAAGAAGCCTCTTCTGCTCACCAAGCCAGCATTTATTTAATCCAAAGTACAGCAAAATAGTACAATTCTGAAGTATTTTTACTATTTCAAATAACTGATTTCTATTTGAATATATTTTAAAATGTATTTTATTCTGGTGATCAAAGGTAAATTTTCAGCACCATTACCCTTCAGTGTCACATAATCCTTCAGAAATCATTCTAATATTCTGATTTCCTGCTCAAGAATCATTTATTATTATCATCAATATTTAAAACATTTGAGTATATTTTTTCAGGATTATTTGATGGATTCAAATATCCAAAGAAAATAATTTATACACTATAAGAAATTAAGAAATTATAGAAATTAGGCCTAATACTATTATTTAGCAAGGATGCTTTAAATTGATAAAAATACATTATAATGAACGAAGAATTTATAATGTTTCAAAATATTTATATTTCAGATAAATGCTGTTCTTCTGAAATTTCTATTCGAAACCTGAAAACAATTTTACTCAGTTGTTTTCAACATAATACTAATAATACATATTTTTGAGCAGCAAATATGAATATTAGAATAATTTTGGAATGATCATGTGACTGGAGTAATGATGCTAAACATTCGGCTTGAAATCACAGAAATAAATTACAATTTAAAATATATTAAAATAGAATATTAATAGCAAGAATTAAAGTGTGACAAACTGCTGAATATTCTATATGATGAAATACCTGCTGTCTTGCTGGAGCTCTGAATTCATGTTTACGATGTTGAACTGCCTTTAGCAGCCTCCCTTTGCTCTTTCTCTCTCTTTCTCCTTTTTTGTGAAGGATTTTTTTTTCCTACAAAGTGTGCCAACAACAGCAAATTTGGTGTTATTTATATTAGATCTGATCGGGTACAATAATTTGATTAGACATTCTAAGAACGAGGATATTCTGTACAAGTTACGACTTTTAGAGCAAATCATTACCGACAGAAATACAAAAACAACTACCTAATTATTTATTAAGTGAATCATCCACTGACTTTAATGCATCGACCTTCGGGAAGAACTGTCGTCTCCAGAGAGCGGGCACACAGATTGTGTGTGATGCCGCTCCGCGGCGGGAAAACACGGAGTGGATTCGCGGAATCAGTGGATCTTTAGCCGAGCGGTAACAGAACGCTTTGAGCTGGGGTGGGTCTGGTAAGAGGGGCACCTCAGCCGATGAGAGCAGAGGGGCAGTGGCTCTAGCCACCGGGCCACCCCCCTGTGCACGGCCCTGCATCCATGTCATCAATCCATCCATCCATTTATCATTCTATCCATCCATCTATCTGTCATCTATCTATCAATCATCCATCCATTATCATCTATCACATCATCTATCTATCCAACCAACCAACCATCCATCCATCCATTTATCATCTATCATTCTATCCATCCATCTGTCTGTCATCTATCTATCCAACCAATCAACCATCCATCCATCCATCCATTTATCATCTATCATTCTATCCATCCATCTGTCTGTCATCTATCTATCCTATCCAACCAATCAACCATCCATCCATCCATCCATTTATCATCTATCATTCTATCCATCCATCTGTCTGTCATCTATCTATCCAACCAATCAACCATCCATCCATCCATCCATCCATTTATCATCTATCATTCTATCCATCCATCTGTCTGTCATCTATCTATCCAACCAACCAACCAACCATCCATCCATCCATCCATCCATCCATCATCTATCATTCTATCCATCCATCTGTCTGTCATCTATCTATCCATCCATCCATTTATCATCTATCATTCTATCCATCCATCTGTCTGTCATCTATCCATCCATCCATCCATCCATCTTTTACATTCACTATTACCTTCACTATTAACTACGAGTTTTCTCTTAGTAATAAACTCCTAATTACTGCTTATTGAAAGTACGTTTTTCCATTAGTTATGTTTAGGTATGGAGTAAATATCTAGAATATTGTCGTGCAAAAAAGGCATTAATATGGGCTTTATAAGTACTAATAAACAGCCAATATGCAAGTAATATGCATGCTAATAAGCAACTATTAAAAGTAAACACTTCTAGCCACTTCAGTTGAAATTGAATTCAAACTGAGAAACTGATTTGTAAATTGAAGGCATTTTCAATTCCATTCTGGGTTGTGCACAGACCTGCTAAATACATATTATAATTGGGTGACATAAAGCTTGCAAACTTTCAAATCCATCGCAGCAGTTTAGTAATTACAAACACAGCAGACTGATAAAAAAACAGCACTGTGCATTTTGGAAATTACATAATGTTAGAAATTCAGATCAAACTTTCCATTTTGAAGATGTATATTATGTGTGTAACATTTCTCAGGTGGTCTGTGAATGGTCAGAAAGAGTGCCATCTGAAGTCTTTGCAGACACAATGATGATGGTATTAAGAGAAAAGTGCCTCATGTGGAAAACTAAGAGAATCTGATAAAAGTATGGAATGGGGAGATGGAAATTATGACACATGGAGAGAGGCAGACAGAGCAATTTTCAAGCATTAAAAAGCATAGGAGGTTAGCTCCTGAGGGTGTTAATAGATTTCCTGCAGCTTTGTAGAGATTTGTCATTCAGGTCTGCTACACGTTTTAGCTTCAGCTGCAGCAAATTACCTGAACCCATTTCTGACCTCCAAGAACTCACAATATCCTGGCAAGCCCTACTAAAATACATACAGACACACTTGAGTTTCACCTCCCCCCATATAATCAAAACGCTGAGCAGGTATGTGGAACTCAAAAATGATACAATAATATGCAGTCACTTACAAACAAAGCATACAGCTGCATTTGAGCATCCTGTGGTGAAGCTTCCAGGCTCAGTAAACAGAAGAGTCCTCTCCAAATAAACACTCACTTCCTGTGTGTGACTCTTACTCTGGATTAGAGATAGCTGAGAGTTTACTCTTCCTTGAGATGCACTTCCCTGTGAAAAAAGACAGAACATAACTTGATACATTAGTAGAAATCTGACTTATCGTGACAACATAAAATAAAACCATATTTAAACACAAAGTGCTTTTTAAAAACACATGAAATGTGTTTATTTCACATAAAACCACATGTTCCACAGTGATCTCTCTGTCGATTTCATTTTTAATCCAAAAAGTTTTGAAATGTATAAAAGGAATCAGTCTATTAGAGGAAATGTTATAATAATCCACATTTATAAACATTCTGAACGGTGAATAGTGAGTTTGTTTCAGTTACAATGAATTTGGTCATTTTGAAGTGGTTTCACCAAAGCAAAGTTTATGATGTTTTTTGTTTTACTTTATAAACAGTATTGTGCTCTCTTTTGGACAAGAAGTCTCCAGAACTTTCTCGAAGTCACGTACATTTACTGCATGTCAAATATTTATGGGTGTTACCACACAAAAGCCATAATACATTGTATGTAGAGTCGACAGAATGGTCTCATGACAAAGCCATTGTGTTTTTGTAAAGTACTGTTTGGAAGTGGCATCCTTTACCTTAGACTTTTCACATCTGATGACCTAACAAACATCCCAAGAACTTTAATACACCAATATAAACACAAAAGATCAAACTAAATCAAAGACGTATTCCAATTGACCTTTGTTGCTCCTAAAACGACTAGAAAGCTTCATGAAGAAACACGAGGATCTAAAACAGATCAGACTGTTTTAAAGTGTAAGGACTGGGGACTAAGGTTATTTGTTTCTCAGATAATAAAAAAACACATTCTTATGACTTCTATGTGGTATAGCCAAAAAAACAGCATGTAAAATGTCTGAAGTCTCACAAAACAAACGAAAAAAGATTCAGCACACAAACCAACTGTTTTAAAGTGTGAGACAGTTTCAAAGTTGTTTCTCAGATCACAACACATTTAAACATTTTATTGTGATTGATTTATTATACGGCCACACTGAATAACATACATTTGAAAGTACAACATAATATTGACATTGGCTTAGAATGAGAAGCTATGCGAGAAGGACAATGTAAGCTAGCTCATGTATGCACAGTATACAAACATGTTGTTCTTTCTTTACTCTGTCTATAATAGACCTATTAGAGTAAAGTGTTTCAATCACTTAAGGTGATCCAGAGGAGCCTGGGTAAACGCAACACTAATGAGGCGGTCGTAAAGCTTGTATCTTTCACATGGTGACTGCAAATGTTTAAATGCATCCCATTTGGGGATAGTCTGGGGTACATTTGAAATGACAAATTTTAAATCTTCAAAGAAACAAAGCCCAGTCCACCTCAACTTGCACCCGGAAACACAATATACACACACATCAGTCTCTCTCTACCCCCTAAGCACCTGTCAATATGTATCCCCCTAATTAGTCCATTGATAGTAGCCAGATTTGGAGGGTCCATTACAGGCAGCTGCGCACAAGTCGAAGGTCCTGGTCGACTTGAACCAAGCAGCCAGCCTGAGGGGAACACCGGTGAACTTCTGTACCAGGACCTGTTCCCACAGCTGGGCTCTGACAGACCAAAGAACTGGAGAATGCCAACTCACACCACTGACTAGCCTCCAACGGAATGTGCAGAATGTTTTTCCTGCATAGATTTTTGG
The DNA here is from genome assembly GCA_027422405.1 of Ptychobarbus kaznakovi. Classification (NCBI taxonomy): domain Eukaryota; kingdom Metazoa; phylum Chordata; class Actinopteri; order Cypriniformes; family Cyprinidae; genus Ptychobarbus; species Ptychobarbus kaznakovi. The sequence continues at coordinate 4,484,269 of CM049809.1, read as the reverse complement.
GGAAAACCTGTGGAACAGCTATAAGTACATGTATGTATATAAAACTTATGTAATATATGTATATAACTAATGTATTATAGATAAAAAGAATTACATTTATAAATAAAAAATTTTTAAGCATAAATTTAAGTAAAAATGTATTAAGCATAAAATTAAAATCTATTAAACATAACTGACCACTATGTGTATTGATATCTAAATGCATGATGAAATTAATAATAATTAAATTACAGAATCACGTTGGCATAAAAATAAATAAATGTTTTTAACTATATATATTTTTAATTGTTAAAATATTTTTTTTAATTTTGAATTGAATAACATACATGTTCTTTCTTTCTGTATTTTTATTTCTCTCTCTCTTTTTTCAAAATTTTTGGTATACTTAGACAAATTTTTGGACTTAAAATTAAATAAATGTAATTATAGTGTATGTATCATATTATAGTGTATGTACACATAGTGTATCATATGTGTGTATTTATAATTAATGTGTGTGTGTGTGTGTGTGTGTGTATATATATATATAAGAAAAAAAGAAAAAAAAGGTCATATGTTGATTTTCATAGTGTATCTTTAATAATAAAAAAAACGCAAGTGGATATAGATGCTGAGAACTTTGTGAATGGTTTAGTGGATTTCTGCTGGCTCATATTCCGTGTGGTCCTGCTTCTGACACACAAACACACACCGCGAGGCACATGCAGTGTACAGTCACAAATCTTTGGGCATAAATACACACACCACTCTTGGGCTTTTGGGAAGCATATCTACAGCGGCCCCATGTTTGCGTGATTAGCTCTTGATGAGGCAGTACTAACGCCATCTGTAAATGTTTTAGCTGACGCACACGCACACGCACGCACACACACACGCACACACACACACACACACTCCTTTCAGCCCGATTAGGTCTGAAATAAGCACAATAGAGGTGCTTAAAACAAATGTCAGTGAGGTTTGTGTGCCTATGGCCCTGCTGCTATAATAATTACCGCTTATGCTAAATGATCAACAGATGAGCCATTAGCACATGTGTGTTATTCTGTCTTACATGTTTTCTTATGTGTATGACTTTGAATCTCTGTCTGGATGTGTTGAATGTGGGTGGGAGGTTTCAGTTAATGTTCTGTCATATAGTCATGGTTTTGGTACCAGGAATCCAGTGGAACTAGTAGTTGCTGACAGAACATCATCTATCAAGTGGTCATACTGAAGGCAGCGCTGGAGGTCTGGTAGTGTTCCTGAAGGGCAAAATAAATTAGCCAGCTGTATTGTTTTGTTCCTTGTGGTTGATGCTGGGCCAATTTTTCTTTTGTTAGGCTGTTTTAACACTGAAAAATACTGACACAATTAAATATAAGGCTTTATTCACACTGACAGCTCACGTGTGATTTTTAAGCAAATGTATCCAACCCATGTAGGCCTTTTTTTTACTATTAGATTAGAATTAGATTTGGACTCATATTTCACCCAAAAATAAAAATCCTGTCATCACTACTCACCTTAATGTTGTTCCAAAACAGAATTTATATCGCCTATGGAACACAAAATAAGATTATTGTTTAGAAAATGTTCTATTTAATACAATATAAATATACAAATCTTGACTATATCATTATTTAAAAATGAATTAATAATAAATTAATATTGGGAAAAATACATCCCAAATGTTGAATTTGGAAAGCAAATCAAATTTGAATGCATGAAGTACTTTTTATATATATATAATTATTTATTTTTCCCCATTGGGAATTTAACTTGTTTTAACTTAAAAACCTAAGTTCAGTTGCTTCCTTAAATGTTTAGGTATAATCAACTTGGTTGTACAAGTCGTTAGAACTTGAATGACATTAAACCAATCTGAAAAATCTAGTTACATTTCATAAAGGGAATTTCATGTCATCTTGTTGGCAAGCACCTCTCTAAACTTCTGCATTTTAAACCCTAATTGCAATCTGTTGTTTTGTTGTATAGCATTTGTGACCCTCTCTGTGAAATCCAGGCTAAAGTCTCAAAATCTAATTATGAGATAACAAGCATCAAAGTTGGATTTCAACCATTAATTTCACTATAATTTCAATCTTTGACATGGCCTTACTCAGTCAATATTAAAGATATGAAGGTTACATTTGCACAGAATGTTCTTTACCTTATGAAGGATGAGTTTATGTAGAAAACAGTAAATCACAAAAAATTGACTTTAGCTGGATTTTCACAGAGAGGGTCGCATTTTATCAAATATTCCCCAGGTTGGCACGGAGGCCCTAGTTTTCCTTTCCCGATTGCTAGAAATTCCCATGGTGGAATGTCATTACTCTTGACAGCAACAAGAAGACTAATAAAGGAGAACGCTGGAATTTGTAATGTAGATGTAATGGCTACAAATCCACCCAATGGCTTATATGGGTCTTGGCAATTTAATGAGTCAAAGAGAATGAAACGTAACAGTCAACGAGGTAAGAGTACATGATTACGCGATCATGTTTCAGCCTATGTTCTCCGATTGATTTTACACATGAGCGCATGCCCTGCGCAACTGCCAATTGAAGTTATGCTTATTGCACGTCTACTAGATCTAGAAGAGAGCAGCTGCTGGCACATTGAGTGTGTATGTTTATTTGACTGGTTCTATATTGCTGTCTTACTCATTCTACCATAAAAAAGCTCCAGAGGATCGTTACAGGCCCTTTACATATTAATGACTAATTACCATACAGCTCAGTAATGAGAATAACATGTTGCTCCTAATGATCTGAAAGGTCTGGCAGTCATGAACGCTGGCTCTCGCTTTAACACAGCACATAGAATACAATCTACTCATCAATATTTCATTACACCTAAATTAGAACTAATTCTCTTCTTTCTGTACAACAAGGCTGTTCAATTTGAGTGGTTGCACAGATCTTTACAACTAGCCACTGAGGCATGGAAATTACCTAAGGACAAAGACTGGGCCCTGTTGTATTGTTTAATATAACACCACATTGATATTTGCCAGAGTTAAAGCTGCACTGTTAAGATGCTAGTTTCATCACTTGCATGCACTCAGTGGTTTGGCAGTGGTCAGGGGCACCTGCAGGATTTCTTCCGAGGGTACGCACAAAAAGGGGGGGTGTCAGACATACTGAAAAAAGATAATAAAGGTAAGTGGTTGCAAACACTTTATTTTAGCCTAAATAAATAAATAAAATGTTGAAAGTCAACCTAATTTCTTTGTTTAAATGTAGCTAAAATACATTGATTGCAACCACTTACCTTCAAAAAATTAATGTGAAAATTACACTCCAAAAAAAAGTTCTTTACATGAAAATCAGCAATAACACGTAGGCTTATAGATTTTTTTAAACTCTAATTGATCGATTTCATGAGACATTCGTTTGTATAAATTGTTCTGATTTTTTTTCAATATGCATTCAAATATTTATTTCATGTTTATTTCATGATGCAAATATTAAAGAGGAAAATATAATTGATTCCAAATGCAGATTGAACTGGGGCGAATAGTTACCTCACTACAAATAAAAGAGCGCAAAACACATTTATTGTTTGTATTCGATCTCAAAATTGACAGAAAGATGGGGCTTTTGTGTTATAATAAAAAAAATACACAAATCTTATTGCGATTATTGGGTGGCTTGCGTGCAATGAATGGACTTGAAAACATTACATATAATTTCTAAGCATTTACACCGTAATTAAAACAGCTTGTGAATAGTCACATAACGTATTTACGTCATAAAAAATCAACAAGTTAAGCCTATAATTGTATAGCTGCTTATATTTTCAGATTTTATTAATCTGTTCTGAATACCTTAAAATTTTAAAGATTTGCTGCAATGCAATTTTGTCTGATGTGAATTATTTAGCCTATTATTTTTAATCCATGCAACAAAGGCTTTAAAAATCACTTTATTGCATTCCAGATGCTTTTAAATAACTTTCATGATCAATTTTACAGGTAGCCTAGCTTGAATGTAAAACATTGTTGTGAATTTGTTGTATTTCCATTTGTAAAATAGCTAGCCTAATTAATTATTGTAGGCTAACCCGATCTTATATGATAAAGGTGCATATAGCACAAATTTCTGTTTTTATTTGGCGTGATATTCATATGTAGAAATAGACTTTGGCGTGCAAAAGACTGATCAATTCATAATTAATGGCATGGCTGTTCAGTCGACAGAGGTACAGGACACATAGAGCAACTAACTGCTGAAATGTTTGCGAGGCAAATCTCGGGTCTGAGCGCTCATACGCACAGTGCGTACAGCCGTACACCTGCAGGCGCCACTGGCAGTGCACTGTTCAAGTGTTGGACTGCAAGTATTCATGTATTCAAGTTGTTAAACGTGCATCAGAACAGTTAAAAAAAATGTTTTCCAAACCTTTAGGCCAATAATTATTTCACATTTGGCTGATAACCGATCATTGGACAATAACATGTAAATAAATACAATAAAAAACACACACTCAAAATCAAATATTTGAAACAATACGAGTAAATGTGGCATCACAACATGTTTTTTGTGATATAGTTATTATCTGAATAATTATCACAAATCATTAATTACACAGCTCAAAAAAGTAGGTTTTTATGTGATCTAAATAAAAAAAAATATAATATAAAAATATAATCTAATATAATAATAATAAAATATAGAGAAAATATAAACAAATTAGTGCGCTTCAGATTAATGCAAATATAAACATTAAAATAAATAAATTAAATATTGAAAAATGTACAACTTATTTGGTAAAGCAGTATATTCTTCATACTTGACACAACCTACATTCTCCACCACGATGCCGTCAGATCCCCCCCCCTCTCTCTTCTTGCCAAAAAACAACAACAATAAAATTAAACACTTTCTTTAAGCAATGACTCCACTTATCCAGTCTGATGCAAAACATGCTGGGAATTGGAAAACATGTTTCAGCTATTGCTTTGTTAACACCAGCAAAAATTGTTCATGTGAGAATGTAAACTTATATTTTACAAAATGGATGCAAAATATTGAAAACAATTCAAAAATCGCCTACCTAGAGGTGAACACACCATTCCTTGTGTCCTTGGCCGAACTTGTTACTCTCTCGAAGCACAATCTGTGTTTTATTAAGAGTCAGGAACTAATCTGTGACCCTCACACTCCTTACAGAAACAAACAGCACCCTTACAAATCTCAAACCAGCACTGACCAATTAAGTTTCAGTGCACAGAGGTCAGAGGTGAATCCAGAGAGTTTGTCTGGCGCTGTGTGTGAGTCTGTGTGGTTGTATAACCTTCTTTACCGGCAGCTACTACACCTCCTGCATCAATACAAACACCATTAAAATAACAGAACAGCTATAACTTGAACAAGTCATGTTAAATGTAGGTAGAGAATTTGGGTACTTGTCCTGCATTACAATTAAATTCATAGAATTGTGAACTTGCCTGCAAACTTACATAGACAATATACTGTTCAAAAGTTTGTGTTCAGTACAGTTTTAAAAGAAGTCTCTTATGCTTATCAAGGCAAAATTTAATTGGTCAAAAAATGCAGTAAAAACAGTAATATTGTGAAATATTATTACAATTTAAAATAACTGTTTTCTATTTAAATATATTTTAAAATGTAATTTATTCTTGTGATGGCAAAGCTGAATTTCCAGCATCATAGCTCCAATTCTCAGTGTCATGTGATCCTCCAGAAATATTTCTAATATGCTGATTTTCTGCTCAAGAAACATTTATTATTATCATCAATATTAAAACCAGTTGAAACCAATATATTATTTTTACTTAAATGTCTTTACTGTCACTTTTGATAAATTTAATACATCCTTGGTGAATAAAAGCATTCATGTTTTTCAACAACAGCAACATCTGTAAAAGCTGCTTGAAAAGCAATATTGATATTGATTTGATTTAGGAAAATAAGTACATTTACTGACACTATTTATGAAATATCTGCACCTTTTCTCTCACATAATACCTAATAAAAATAAATTGTTCTAATTTTCTTAACACCATATGTGACTGTGGCAAAACCTGCCACTAGGAAGGTCTTTGTACACTGCCACGAGTCCTATAATTGGTTTCTGAGACTAGTTGGGGCCCCAGAGACCTCTGTGGCCCCACACAAGACCTCAGTACTGGCTCACATTAAAGGGCCTAATGTTAATCTGATCCCTTAGATGCCTTTGCAATAGAATTCTAACGGATTGTTTGTCAGCCAAGCGAAAAATGCAAGTTCGATCGCTTAGAAAAATAATAGCACACCTCAAACCACACGACTGATGATTCTATTACAAACAAATCACACATGTCCAGCCATTGTGTAATGACTGAAACAGTGCTTAGACTAAATCTAAATATATGTATGTGTATATTTCATAGACACACACAAAGGACAGGGCTTTTGTATATGTATATATGAATGTACACAATTTTCTAAATCCCAACGGATAACCTAAACATTACATGGATCTGTGTTCAACCCTCTGACAGTTTCTACAACCTCCCAGTATCCTTGAAGTGTAATGAATACTGTTATTATTTAGACTTTGATTATCTCTGCTCAGGTTTTGCAGAGGATAGAGTTGTGAGGTCATATCTACCGGGTAGCAAAGCAGTGGAGTGTCTCTCGTATCACGCCGTGTTTGTTATTGGTCCATGGCTTGCTTGTTTTGAGATGGTAACTGCGCCCCGGGTCACAAGCTGTGCATCGACGACAAGGCATATCTGATTACGGTGACCCCACACCCCAGATAACCATCTAAAACCCATCCGCCGGCCCTAAAAGCATCCTGCACATCCAGTAAACTGCTCTCCAAACACCACTGAAGAAATTAAACGATAGTCTCTTAAAAGCCGGAGCGTGGCGCACGAACAGACACACATGCATCTGGACCTCTTCTGCTCAATGGGTCGGAAATAACAGCCCGGGCCTGTCGTCATAGATAGCCTGTTAAAAGCCATCAAGAAGCCAGGAAAGAGCTCCAGAAGATTCGCTCTCCCAAAATCTGGACTAAGGTCCACGCTCCGTCACCCTCAATCAAACGTTGTTTCATCTGCCGGCGGGGATGTCCTCTTAGTGGTCGGGTGGGTGCGTTTTCTCAAAAGGAAATGACTGTTTCATGGTTGTGCTAACTTTTAAGAGGCCGCATTCCTGGGTGGGCATTCCTTGAGTGACTGACACAAAAATAGAAACCATATTATATGAAAACTAATATAACAAAATCTAAAATGTAAATATGTTTGCTCAAATGGATTTTACTGAAGGTAAAGACCTCCTGAATGAAAGAGGAGATCTAATCAGGACTATATACAACCCCAATTCCAAAGTTGGGACATTTTGTAAAATGCAATAAAATCAAGAATCTGTGATTTGTTCGTTCTCTTTAACTTTTATTTAATTGACAAAAGTACAAAGAAAAAAATTCTAATCTTTTCACTGACCAACGTAAATGTATTTAGTAAATATATATATTTTTTTATTTTAATGGCTGCAACACTACAAAAAGTTGGGACAGAGGTACGTTTAACACGGTCACATCAACTTTCCTTTTAATTACAATGTTTCATTGTTTGGGAATTGAGGATACTAATTGTTAAAGTTTTGCAAGCAAATTTTTTGTCCAGTCTCGCTTGAAACAAGGCTTCAGATGCTCAGCAGTCTGTGATCCTCGTTGTCTGATTCTTCTTTTCATGACTGGTCATACATTTTCAATAAGAGACAGATCTGCTGCCAGTCTAGCACATTTACTCGGTCTCTACGAAACCACGCTGTTGCAGCACATGTAGAGTGAGATCTGGCATTGTCTTGATCTAATAAAGACATCATCTACATCTCTGTTCAATCCCAATATATGCCTCCATGTCAATACCTTCACACACATGCCATTACACACATTCAATACTGTGATTTATCTGGATTCTCTGAATCTTTTCACAATATTATATAGTAGTTGGTGAAAGACATAAATTCTTTGCAATTTTGCAATGTGATTTTTGATTTTTTTGACACTTCTCTCATGAAATTTGGCACAAAGTGATGAGCCATGATCCAGCTTTGCTTGCAAAGTCTGAGATGCTCCTTTTATACCCAAACATGCAACCCATTCTCACTCGGGTTGAAACATGATATACCCTCATCTATTACCAATTCATTTGATTACTGTGAACTGTTTCAAAAAAGTTTAACGGCGATAATCTATAACATTTTCCCTTTTATTTTGCCTCTGTCCCAACTTGTTTGGAGTGTGTTGCAGCATCATAATCAAAATGTGTTCACATTTACAAAACACATTTACATTGGTCAGTGAAATCTTTTCTTTGTACTTTTGTCAATTAAATAAAAGTTAAAGAGAATTAACAAATCACAGATTCTTGATTGTATTGCATTTTTAAAAAGTGACCCAACTTCTCTGTAATTGGGGTTGTTTTTGAAAGAAAAAGGTTAAATGGAAATTTTAGATTAATGCCCCCCCCAAGCAGCCATTACTACAGTCGTATTATTGTTACTAATGTTCAAAACACTTGTGCTGCTTAATATATATATATATTATATATTGTTTGTTTCAGGATTCTTTGATAAACAGAAAGTTTAGAAAGCTTTTATTTTAAATATATTATGCAATGCAACAATGCAAATGTCTTGCCACCACTTTTGATCAATTCAACACATCCTTGAATAACAGTATTGATTTATTTGTATATAAAAAATAGATAGAATATGATATATACAACTAGATATGCATATTTTCTGAAGAAAATGTGAGTGGTGCATGGCTGCTTGTCATTGAAAACTCTGCAGTAGGCAGCTAACATTCGCATGTTGTTAACATGAATTTAACTTGGTTAACATGTTGTTGGCCTGTTTTTAACAAGATACTAAGTTAGTCATGTTAGTTTTTAAGAAACTAACATGAATAACATTTTCAAATGAAGATAACATGATTAGCATGATGCTAATACTTTTAACGTGTCATTGGCATTTAAGCAAGATGCTAATGTGTTTACCATAATGCTAACACTGTTAACATGAAGTTAACTTGATGCTAACATGTTTTAGGATGTTTTAGCACTTAGCTAGGTAAATCATAGCATGCGTTAACATGTTTTTATCACATTCTTAGCATGTTTTGCAATGCCAACATGATTTAAAATGTTGTTAGGGTTAAGTATTAGCTGTGATTTCTACCTTGTTTCAGCATTTAGCTATTCACTGCTTGCATGTGTAGCATATTGGAATTTCTGTTTCCAAGTACGAGTCAAAAGAGCCAACCCATATATGATGTTTTGATGCAGAGATGTAGGTCTTGCTAAATGGTTGCTTACCAGTATGAATGATATAAACCACATTCAGATTTAAAGATACGCCTGGGTTTGGATTGCTAGGGCGCTACGCTAGCAACACTATGGATGGATGGACAAATAAATAAAATACAATATTAAACTCTGAGGTAGTAATGGTAAACTTTTATTGTGAATATATTGTTTTTGCACAAGAATTACTCATTTGTAAACTTTACAAACTTTTTTGTTTTATTTTCTTGAACAACATTTATTGTACAAATGTATACAAAATCGTTTCAGGCGTGTCAAGTTCCACAAAAGAATATTATATAGTTAGGTGGGTGGGGCTTTTGAGGCACATACCACGCCCCTTGCCCCTCCCCACCAATGAACACACACGAATCAAAGAGTGACTTCGATACACACTCAGGAAAAGAAGCACAACCTCAGTGAAAACTTTCCGGCACACCGAGCACCAACACCAGTAAATACAGACACATGGCAGCCCTATGAGGCAGCACAGAAGCTGAGAGCAGCGTTGAGAAAACATACAATAAATACACGCATCCGATTCCTCTTTACATGAGGGGGCTCGTCTGTACACGTCTAACCTTTCATGCGAGGGTCGAAATGTCAAAGAGCATCACGGGAGCACCATGCAAACCTGAACACACTTAAAAATGTCTGTCCCCTCTTATGTAAAGTGGAATGCTTTTTATTAAACAGATTTGATTGATTTTAACTTTTTGGATTCATGATTTAGATTTTGAAGTGTCTTTTTTCCACTACTACATAATCAATTGATCTATAATATACTCTTAAAAACAAAGGTGCTTTATTGGGATCTATAAACTATAACATTCATGGGACCTTTCCATTCCATAAAAGGTTCTTTAAAGTGAAAATAAAAATATTTAAATGATTAAAATATTCTTCACACTAAGAACAAAAAATGGTTCTTTTAAAGTAATAGCTTTCCCAAAAAATTGTTTACTGAAAAATTACTAGCACTTAGTTATTCCAAAATGTAGATTTATTTGTTTCATCAACTGAACAATTTATCAAAATTGAGCATTACATCACTTGCTCACCATTGAATCCTCTGCAGTGAATGGGTGCCGTCAGAACGAGAGTCCAAACAACTGATTAAAAACATTTATGTTATGACTCCAGTCCATCATATAACAGATCCATCATTAATACATTTATAACGGAGTTCTCTTTCCATAATATTGCTTTCTCCAGTGAAAAAGTATGTTTACAAATTTAAAACAGTTCGAAACAAACATGTTTAATTTTCATGTGAGAGGGCAACCACAAACAGACTTTTTCACTGGAAGCATTATCATGGATTATGAACTCTTACAAAGTTTCTTACAAACATGCATCTTTTTATTTCAAAAGATGTTAATTGATGGTCTGGATTTGTCTGGATTACTGTGGATTATTGTGATATTTTTATCAGCTGTTTGAACTCTCATTCTGACGGCACCCATTCACTGCAGAGGATCTATTGGATCCAAACTCATCTAGATCTCGGATGGCCTGAGGTTTTCATTTTTGGGTGAACAATTCCTTTGAGAACTATTCACTGAAAACTTTTTTAAACCTTTATTTTTAAGAGTCATACAAATTGTTTTGTGTGTAATATTAAAAGTAAAAAAAAAAATATCTTGTACTCCATCATGATGGATAACATATGAAAACACTTTTTTTTGAAGCGAGCCAATAAAATTCCCAACTGAATGCTACTTTTATGTAATTCGCTGTTCTTGACTAACCGTGTAGGCACTGCCAGATTTAAAGTTTTTAGTTTTAGCATAATCATGTCATTAACCTGTTTCATGTTTTGCGGACGTTCTTTGTCGGACATGGCATGGGATCAATTTGCGTTCAAACGGTGAATCGGTCTCTGTGGGGTTTGTATAGATTTCGCTGGCATTTTAAACCCGGTATAGTTTGTAAAGAGTGGAGTTAGTTCAGCTCTCTTGGATCAAATCACATCTCACGTCGACGTTTAGTGAGGTATTTAAATGTTACATCCTACAGCCTCCGCCCCAGGCCTGAGATGAGAAATCCAGACCCCGAAAGCCTCCAAGGAGTCTAAAAACGTCTGTAATGATTCATAAATGCACTGCATATTTAGGTCTGTAACTCAATGCTACATCAGTGAAGACAGAAAGAAAAATTAATCTCATTCCGAAGGAAAAAGCCTGACGTGGATGCACAGGTGCGAGCGATATTTTGCGGACATCCAGTAAACTAAACACACACTTTACTATAAATCTACCTCGTGCGTTTCTTTACATTTCATTCTCCTTTGGCAGTCACTATGACATTAAACCTTCTGCCTTTAATTTCAGTTGCACTTAATATCATCACTGTAATCACATCACTTTAACAGCCTCCTCATCAAAAAGGCTTTAACAAAGAAATAATATAAAAAACTATAAAAGTCTAATAAAGCCATCATACTTTTTTTTGCATGAATAACAAGCCATAGAACTCATGCAAACACTGATTGTAAGTTTATATTTTAAAATAGACAAAGCTTTTAAGCCGTCAAATGTTAAAACTTCTCTGAAACAATGAGAGAAGCCTGTTATTTTATTCCTGGATTCTTGGCCTTTGGATTGTGATGGATACATATTTCATTTTTTCATAGCTCTAGGCACTGCCATTGGTTTTTGTTCTTCGTCCAGAACATTCAAAAGGAACACGGAAATATTCCCCCGTTGGCAATAGCTTTGATTGATATAGTCTAATCTCATGCATGGACCTTCTATCAAATAAATAAAAAAATCAAATAAACATACATTCAACCATCATAAATGCACGATTCTCCAGGGTTGAGCATTTTTATAACTTGTCATGTGCTGTGTTTTCGCATAGTGGTTCAACATGTGGATGTAATATCTGACACGCTTGTGATATCATGTCTGTCGTGCTGGAACAAAATCTGACAGATGAAGTATCTGGACGACATACAGAAAAACACGCAATCGTCTGATAGCAGGGGCCCTGCAGATGGGATGCGGAGGGTACAAAGCACATTCAACATGCTCTGGACACTTGGACGCAAGCGTGTGACTTCTGACATGAAAAAAAGGCTTCGCTATACTAATTGGAGCCTGTTCGGTCTTTAGAGTCGTCTGCATTTCGCATCAGATGATGCACTCATATGTGGTTTGATCGCATATAAAATTTTCCTTGAAAAATGACATTCAACATGGCACTTTTTTCAAACGTTTATATCAGATGCTTATCGAGTTATCAGGGGATCTCTGAGATGTTTATAATCAGCAACAAAAGAACGCCAAGTCCAAAGACCTAGTAAAAATACCAGATAAAATTTGATAAAATTGCATTGGGTGAATCTGAAATGAACTGAAAAGAAATGTCCAAGTCATATGTCACCTCAAAAAATAAAATAAAAAAAATTATATATATATATTTTTTTTCTTCTTCTGTATAGTCTATTTTCTAAAGTCTATACTGACTTTATTTTCATGGCAATGATTTTCTCCCTAAACCTTGCTATTTATTCTAATGTGAAAAGCAAAATAAAATTAATAACCGAAATATAATAAATAATTATATATTATTTAAATAGTAAATATTTTTTAAAGCATACACACAACACCACTATTTAAAACTTTGGGGTCAGTAAGATTTTTAAAAATCTTTATTATTATTTTTTTAATATTACATTTTAAATAATGTAATAGTATGCAATAAAATATTACTTAAATATTATTCGGAAAGGATGCATTAATCAAACATAACAGTTAACACTTTTACAATGTCAAAAATAATTTAACATTTAAATTAAATTACATTTAAAAACTTATAAAATACACACTTTTTTCTTTTTAAATTGTAATAATATTTTGCTGTATACTTAATAATAAATGCAGCCTTGGTGAACATAAAATAGCTCTTTTCAAAAACATTACAAAATTCTTAAAGACCCCAAACTTTTCAATGGTACTGTATTTATATTTATGTCTTTTCATTTTGAGGTAAAATATGACTTACAGATTTCTTCATGATATTTCCCCTACTGCACATACCAGAGAAATCAAAGAACATAAAACAAGAAAAACAGCCCTCGATGGGCCTAAAGGGTTTGGGTGTGACATCACTGACCTACTACTGGTGCAAAGCTCACTTCCAGCAGAATTCATAATGAGCTCCAGAGCTGAACAGTCTTTCCTGTCCCATTAAACCCTGCTTCGGATCCAGGATGGTGCTTGCGAGCCGTCTCTGACCACATTGTTGGCACATTATATTAGCCTGTTTGTGACACTAAACATTTAGCATGAACCATTTCTGTGGACATAACGTGGTTCTGTGTTCCAAAGTCAAAAAGATAAGTGTATATACTTCTCTCGTGAGTCTCGTGTCTGACTGTGTTGCTTTTTCTGGTTGGTCTGAGAGGGCAGTATTTGGCAGTGAGTTGATGAGTCGTGTCAATTTTACAGTAGAGTTTGAATCTGCATTAGTCGTATTGTTTTGGGCTGACTAACAAACAATCTTAGGTCATATAGTTGAAGTGTGGTTAGGTTGTGGTCTGTATAATAAGCAGTTCAGTCAGTAGTTGTTGTTTCTAGTCTGTAGATGTGCTCTGGTCAGGACAAACAAGTTCTGGTTCCAGTAAGCAGCCAGAGTAGAAGGAGCTGAAGAGCCAACATCGGCCAGAGAGACGGACTCAAACTGCAGCCACCACCACAGTCAGACGCGTCCTCCTGCGGTCAATACAGAGACATTAGTGATTTCAACCTCACATAAACACACCTGCATAATACAGTCAGGTCATTTCAGTTCAGACAAAGCAGCTTAAAGAGTCTTGCACACTGAGTCCGAAATTTTCGTATGCTTTTTTTGTTAGTTTTTTCATATTCGTCATAGTTTCCTATAAAAATGCTTGCGACGGATGCGAAAACACAAAAAATCAAACCTGATTCAAAAAATGATTTATGACGGATGAAAGTTTCGGAGACAGTTTGTAAACATGATTGACACAACGTGAGGTTGTATTTATTTTTTAACGTGTGAAAATTTCAGATGAGAATTTCAGATGCAAAGACCTTAAGGGTTTCCAACTGATTATTGAAACATTGCATCTGGTTTGTTTCTGGTTCAAGGTCTGCTTTTACCAGTTTTGTATCTTTAACTAAAACTAAAACTGAAATATGGCTGAGATCAAATTAAATATAAACAATAGAAGTAAAACTTCAAACATTTCTAATCATTTTACTTTTTGATGTTGTTTTTGATGTTTTGTTTTTGATAGGTTTTTTGCTGCTTTAGCTAAAAATTGAAGAACGTTGAAGTTGGAGAACTAAAAATACTCAAATTAAAACAGATACAAAAATTAATTAAAGCTAAATAGGAATATTAAAATAATTTAAAAAAATCTAATAATAATACATTTATTAATTAAAAATCTCAAAAACCAAAGCACCTACATTAAAATGAAAGCTGAATATATAAAAATAAAAAGCTAATTAATAAATACTGCAATGGTATACAGATAACATGAACATAACACAAGCTTACGACCTCGTTGGACCAGTGTTATTTTACTCTCTTTTACATTTTGTTAAAGATCTATATTTAGGTTGCTTCATTTTATTTGATTAAGTTAGTAATTTGTTGTCTTTTTGTTTTATATATACATATATCTACAGTGAGGGAAAACATTATTTGATCCCCTGCTGATTTTGTAAATTTGCCCACTGACAAAGAAATGATCAGTTTATAATTTGAATGGTAAGTTTATTTTAATAATGAGACAGAATAAAACTTTTTTTAAATCCAGAAAAATGCTTTAAAAAAGTTATAAATTGATTTGCTTTTTAATGAGTGAAATAAGTATTTGATCCCCTATCAATCAGCAAGATTTCTGGCTCCCAGGTGTCTTTTATACAGGTAAAGAGCTGAGATTAGGAACACTCTCTTAAAGGGAGTCTCAGTTTGTTACCTGTATAAAGACATCTGTCCACAGAAGCAATCAATCAATCAGATTCCAAACTCTCCACCATGGCCAAGACCAAAGAGCTGTCCAAGGATGTCAGGGACAAGATTGTAGACCTACACAAGGACTGGAATGGGCTACAAGACCATCGATAAGCAGCTTGGTGAGAAGGTGACAACCGTTGGTGCGATTATTTGCAAATGGAAGAAACACAATATAGCTTTCAATCTCCCTCGGTCTGGGGATCCTCGTGGAGTATCAATTATCACGAGAACGGTGAGGAATCAGCCCAGAACTACACGGGAGGATCTTATCAATGATTTCAAGGCAGCTGGGACCATAGTCACCAAGAAAACAATTGGTAACACACTACGCCGTGAAGGACTGAAATCCTGCAGCGCCCGCAAGGTCCCCTGCTCAAGAAAGCACATGTACAGGCCCGTCTGAAGTTTGCCAATGATTCAGAGGATAACTGGGTGAAAGTGTTGTGGTCAGATGAGACCAAAATCCAGCTCTTTAGCATCAACTCCACTCACCGTGTTTGGAGGAGGAGGAATGCTGCCTATGACCCCCAAGAACACCATCCCCACCGTCAAACATGGAGGTGGAAACATTATGCTTTGGGGGTGTTGGGGGTGGGGGTGGATGGGTATTCCAGCATGACAGTGACCCAAAACACACGGCCAAGGCAACAAAGGAGTGGCTCAAGAAGAAGCACATTAAGGTCCTGGAGTGGCCTAGCCAGTCATCAGACCTTAATCCCATAGAAAATCTGTGGAGGGAGCTGAAGGTTCGAGTTGCCAAACGTCAGCCTCAAAACCTTAATGACTTGGAGAGAATCTGCAAAGAGTGGGACAAAATCCCTCCTGAGATGTGTGCAAACCTGGTGGCCAACTACAAGAAACGTCTGACCTCTGTGATTGCCAACAAGGGTTTTGCCACCAAGTACTAAGTCATGTTTTGCGAAGGGGTGAAATACTTATTTCACTCATTAAAATGCAAATCAATTTATAACTGTTTTTAAATGCATTTTTCTGAATTTTTTTGTTGTTATTCTGTCTCTCACTGTCCAAATAAACCTACCATTAAAATTATAGACTGATCATTTCTTTTTCAGTGTACAAAATCAGCGGGGGATCAAGTGATTTTTCCCTCACTGTACACATATACATATATATATATATATATATATATTTTTTTTTTTTAGTTTTAGTTGGATTTTCCAGCAGGAAGAAGATTCATAAAGAATGCAACTCAATCAATTGACAGTCTGATATATGTGAAATTAAAAAAAATATATTATGAACATCAAAACTTGTTTTGGCTGAACTGAAAAGGAATGAATCAAATCAAATGCACGACTCTGACTGATGGTCTATGTTCTGGTCTTCTGAAACTAGACTTGCGTGCTACAGTATGTGCGTGAAGGGCTTGCCAATGAAAGTCCTGGGATGCCCGAGGTTTAAGAGGCATAGGGGCGTATCATCAACGTTAGGACGGAAACACATCTGGAGTTTCCTATGTTTATTCCACAGAAAATCTCTCAGGGAACTAGCTGAAAATGCACTTCCTACTTTCACAGCATGAGGAAAGCTGTGGCGTCCTGCCTCTAGATCCATACTGAGGCAATGAATAAACTATACTTGAACCTAGATCTAGATTCTTATATGACATGACAACCAAAATGTAATCCAGCGTTCTATAATTAATTCAATAAAGTTCGAAGAAATAGTTCGCAATATAAATGGCAGCAACACAGTAAGATGAAACTGACAATCAAATACAAAGCAGAAACAGCAGCAAAATGATGGATGGGTAATAGGTCAATGAAGAAGAGCCACTGATTGGACACAAACGCTCATCCTACCAGTGACAGGCATGATGAGCAACCAATGAGCATTCAACGAGCAAACAGAAAGGAAATGAATGTTAGTTAAAAATGAAGAAAAGCAAGCAGTGAATGATGAAGAAGCATTTGTTGAGAATTTCCCATTTTGGTTATAACTTACATCTACGTTGTTGTCAAAGCAGGCGTCCGGTCCTTTCCTGTACCGAGGGTTCTGGGCCAGCACACATGGATCAGGACCAGTAGCTGAAAGAAATCGATAAGGACAATAGCCTAAAATATGAAGAACTTCTATGGACTGTAGTGGTCTGGGAGTTATTTATTGTTGTGATTTTTATTTATTGGTTGGTTGGTTGATTGTATGTGTTTTTAAATCTGAAAACACAAAAGTTCGCAAAAAAGTAATAATAATAAGTGTAATTCTTTGTGTTTGATGCTATGCCAAAGTGATTTACACTACAGTTCAAAAGTTTGGATACATTTTTTTATTGATTTAAAATTACTACTGTAAAAATATAGTCATATTGTGAAAAATGTTTACAATGATTACAATTCATTCATTTGTAAATTTGATCAATCTTAACACTCCAGAGCTGTGTGGAGTACTTCTATGATGGATCTCGACCCTCATTCACTGCTATTGTAAAGCTTATAAGAGCGAGGACATGTTTTAATATAACTCCAATTGGATTCGTCTGAGAGAAGAAAGTCATATACAACTAGAATTGCTTGAGGGTGAGTAAATCATAGGATCATTTTCATTTTTGGGTGAACTATCCCTTTAAGAATCAAACCCATGACTCTGTTGTTTCTATAGCACCATGCTCTACTGTTTGAACACTGCAAGATGATACTGTAAGAAACTACAAGTGAATCACTCGAAGGATACAGGGCTGTTCGGCTTGTCTCAGCGGTTTGGGATCGCAGGAGAGGCAGGAACTCTTGGCATCAGAGATCAAAAAAACTAAATTTGTCTTTGGGAGCTTCTCGGCACGGTACATTCTTGGAAAAAAGGTAGGAAAACAGCTAAGTCATTAAAACAAACAAAGTTCTCAACAGCTTATATCATAAGATAGGTATCATGGCTTATGCATCTCTAAACTAAGCAGACATAAGCCTCATCGAGACCACCCATTTTACGGAAGGAGCAGTAAACATAAGCAAGCATAAACGGCTGCCGACTCACAACATTATGCGTAAGCTCTTTGTCAGGAATCAATTATACACATCTAACATATCCAAAACCGTCCCAACATGTGTGGAAGTCTTTAGTAAGTGTAACAGGAGATGAGTATATTATATTGGAAATCTGTGCCGGTTGGCAGCTTGTTACGTACTGTCATCGCCGAACGAGTTTCAGCCATGAGTTTTCTTTATAGCGTTCTCTTGTTCTCTTTTATAGCTCTCCTCCCTCTCTTTAAAACAGAGTGACATGGGTTCTTGCACCGGTCTGTGTGCATGTAAACGTAAATATGGGGATGTGTGCGTAAAAGTTCTTTGTTACACATCACCTGCTCTCTCGGTAATCACAGGCTGTTTACCGCTACCCAGCATGCTCGGCGGTGCATAACGAGCCTCAGATCATAGCGGCCATTGAGGTCACACTCACACAAACACATATGCGCACACACATGGAGGGCTTGATGATCACAGAGAAGCATGGAGTCCTAAAGTTCAGTGGCTCACATCTGTCTGCCCTCTGAGGAATGCTTTATTCATGAGAGCAGGATAAGTTATAAGAGCATAGAAGAGTGATTCAGGTGGGTTTATGTGGTCTCCATGAAAAACATCCTGTGAGAAACTATACTGATGTTCCAAAACCTAGAGTTGCATACTCAGACATCATTTTAAAAGGTTAGTTCACAAAAAAAGAAAATTTTCTAATCATTTACTCAAACTTATGTCACGCTAAATGGACACTACACTCTAAAAAAATGGTGCTCGTAAAATATTTGGCTCGTAATCATATGATAACCACTTTTGGTGCTCTATAGCAGCAAATCTTGGTGCACTCTTAAACATAAAGGTGCTTCAAAAGGTTCTTCAAGGGATGCCATATAAGAACCATTTTTGGTTCCACAAAGAACCATTCAGTCAAAGGTTATTTAAAGAACCATCTCTTCCTTACCTTTGTATAATCTGAATAACATTCACCACAAAGAACCTTTTGTGAAACAGAAAGGTTCTTCTATGGCATTGTGAAGCACCTTTATTTTTAAGAGTGTGCTTCAGTGGTTCTTCAGCGGTTCTTTGGCATGACTGAGGGGCTATATAGCACTGATACCATATACAGAATATGTTAAGCTCCAGTATGGTTCTTCAGTGGTTCTTTGGAGTGATTAAGGTGCTATATAGAACCACTGCTGTACAAAGAACCTGTTAGTTGGTGCTGTTTAGAACAATTTCTGTTGAGTAAATACAATGCAATATGGCACCTCTTATGGTTCTAAATAGCACCATTTGACAAAGGTAATGTATAGCACCTTTAAAGATATGGTGCTATAGAGCACCAAAAGTGGTTCCCCTATGATTCAAGCCAATAACTACTTTTAGTGCTATTTATCAGCATTTTTTATTTTGCAAAATATGCAGAGCGGGGGACGCGAGGACTGGAATTGAGAACCATTGCTCTAAGGCAACTCTACAGACCCAAAATAATAAAATGTCTTGGTTATATTTGGTTATTTGAGTTTTTTACTATCCTATGAAGCAAAAAAAGTAGCTTTTTCCCACTCATTTCAATACAGAAAAATATTTTGTCAGCCAAAGATGGTAAAAATTAGCTATCATTTCTTTTTTTCAATCTATCTAAAATACTATTAAACCTATGTTGTTGTTTTGTAAATGTTGTGACTTTTTCTCATTTAGGGTCATGAACATGCATGCAAAGTGTCAACATGCTGATGTGTTTTGACATGTCCAATTTTTGTTATGTTCGTACTGTTCCCGGGTCAATTTGACCCGCCTGTTTTAATGCTCTAAGGCAACTGTACAGACCCAAAATAATAACATGTCTTGGTTATATTTTGTTATTTTAGTTTTTCACTATCCTTTGAAGCAAAAAAAAATTGCTTTTCCCCACTAATTTCAATACAGAAAAATATTTTGTCAGCCAAAGATGGTAAAAATTAGCTATCGTTGCTTTTTTCAATCTATCTGAAATACTATTATCTCATGTTGTTTTTCTTGTAATTGTGTTACTTTTTCTCATTTAGTGTCATGAACACACATATACAGTTTCAACACACTGATGTGTTGTGAAATGTACATACAGAAATTATTATTAAATTATTCGTGGGTCAATTTGACCCGCATAGGCATCCTGCATACTTGAATACTTCAAAGCAGAGACTTAAGATTGCTATCTTTTTAAAGGTGAAACATCACAGGTTATTGGAGAAGTAAAACATAGTTATAAAAGTACATTTATAAAAAAAGTTATAGAAGTTTAAATGTTTGAAAATGTAAAATATAAACATACATATTTTTATATTCTATATAAAATAGCAATTTTACAAAACATGTTTACCACCAAATCTTCAATAAAATCAAAGCCAATCATCTGAACAAGTTTTGTGCCAAATTTTAGGTTGATATCTCAAAAAATGAACTTTTAAGTACGATTTTGTGGATGCAGTACCAAACTTTTCCACTAGATGATATACAGGGACTCTTGATTTCCATTTATTGTTTGAGTGTTCTGAACTATATATTTCCATACTTTTAAAAATATGTATGAAGTAGATATCCTATTCAGAAATAGTCTGGGCAGTAACTTTAATATTTGATTTGAATTCTATCTTTAAAACACATTAAAACATACATATAGAATAAGAGTGTGTTTGGCACCATATCACAAATGGAGAATCTATCACTCTTTATCTATTGCTCTGTCGTTTCTTTGAAAAACAGTCACCGAAACCTTTCAAATGATTTGTAATTTGTCAAGATTATTTTAGGTTTAGA
The DNA here is from genome assembly GCA_027422405.1 of Ptychobarbus kaznakovi. NCBI lineage: Eukaryota > Metazoa > Chordata > Actinopteri > Cypriniformes > Cyprinidae > Ptychobarbus > Ptychobarbus kaznakovi. The sequence goes on along the minus strand of CM049809.1, from coordinate 4,463,194 downwards.
ACAAGATATTATCTTTACAAATGTGCAATCACAAACATCTCACAGGTCTGGGGGGAGTGGCAGTCAAAAATAGTGGTTAAAAACATTTTTATAAATCATAAATTCAGATATTAATTATTTGAAATGTGTGAAAAGTACTGATATTAAAAGTTTATTGATTGTACTTGATTCTATGTTTTTTTTTTTTATTTGACCCGGACCATACAGGAAGTCACCTGTTTTTGAACAGTACATAAGTATAATGTGAAAGAGGCTTGCAATATATATATATATATATACATACATACAAATAAACTTACCAACCCAATACTTTCGAACAGTAGGTATGTTTTAACAAAAGTAACATATATTGTACTCTTTATATGGTGGAATTTAATTATCATTGAAATGCAACAAGATTAAATATTACAAATATTAATATACATTTTTATTGCAGTATGCAACACTGAAAACATTACATTTGCAACTGGATATTATTGCATTTATTTCAGTTTACATTTCCTTTTTTGATTAAAACACAGCCTTCTGTAGGAAAAATTTAAATACACATATATTATTCTAATTTTCAACCTATTTTCATTCTTTAAAAATAAATCATGAAACATTAACATTTAATTATTGACTTTATTGGCAGTTCATCAGTCGGCTGAGACTGTTTATTTGTTGCCCAAGGTCTTAATTCGGTATCAATACCATGGGACCCGAGGATGGTACTGTACACTTAAGCCAAAATTTCAGTATCGATTTAACCCTAGTGTCTACGTAGGCAGTAGACAGCAAGGCAGCTCACTAGGTTTCAAAACAGAGGTATTATATAACCTCCGAGGGGAGTGTGTTGTCCAAAAAGCTCTGTATCTGTAAGGCTGAAAGAAGACAAGCAGACCTTAGATAACCAATGCAAAAGTCTAAAGAAATATGAAGTCTAATTTGCCGTAGTCTCCTTTATGTTCTGTTTAAGCCATCCTTTTTCTGGCAATAGTCCTCTCATCAGTATACATGCGTTCCTTTAGCCTGAGCTGGTGTTGATGTCTCTGCGAGCGAGATTGAATTACATATGCCGAAGCTCAGGTCTCGAGCTCCTGAGATCTCGCAAATGGATTTCTCTTTATGGCTCTTGTTAAACTTTACATGTCTAAAGTAGTTAACATGGAAGAAAAACTATCGTACGCAGAGTCACACGTGGGGCTCGTAAAAAAAGGCGTAGAGTTTCTGTCAGGCCGAGCACCCCCACCCACCCCAACACGTTTCACTTTAGCGGTGTTACATTAAACAGCACGGTCGCGGGATTTACGGCCGGCTGGACGTCGGATAGATCCGGGGAACGAGGGAGCGGGCAGAGTGGACGGAAAGAAAAAGAGAAGGAAAGCTGAGCTGCTCGATCCTTGGAGAGATGACTTACCGGGATGAGCAATTATCCAGGAAGAGACAGAAAGACAGCGCTGACATCATCTGCACATGCTCACACGCACTCCCCCACACGCCGACGGAGGGAATGCGGATGGATTTATGCGCACACAAACAGAAAAACAGTCCTCACCTGGAGCAGTTTCCACAGTCCATAGCTCCAGAGAAAGATTTGTTCTCGTTCTCAAAGAAATACTGAGTCTGTTCGGTGATACAGCTCTCTTTGGAGAACGCATCCAAGAGGTCATCCTCCGAGTATGCTGTTAACACACAAACACACCAGCAACATGCTGTGTATATCAAAACACACACGCAGATCAACAGCCTTCATACCAAGCACACCCACAAAAATGATATTTGCTGCTTCTTCAATTGATGCTAATTACAACAGTTCTTGAACATTTTGACAACAGCATTGCATGAAATAAATTTGTAATTTATTTAAAATGTGAAGTTCACTTAAACAATTATTGTAATATATATATATATACACACACACACACACATATAAATTAAGAATTTGTTATAAATTAATTTGGATTAATTTGAGTAATACTAATCGCAGGCAAGTGATTAGTTGACTTAACTTAAAAAAATTGAGGAAACCCGTTGCCTTGAAATTATTAAGTAAATAATAATTAAAAAAATTAAGTTAAGTAAACTTAATTAAATTAAGTCAACTAATCGCTATAAACAATTGTAAACAGTACATAGATTTTAAGCTCGCAGGCACGGAGAAAAATACATTCAATCAGTCATCGCTCCCAAAATGAATTCAACGGGTCATCTTGTTAATGCTAATATATATATATATATATATATATTATTCATAATTACATATATTTCTGTTAAATGTATATAAACAATTGTAAACAGTACATACATTTTAAAAGAAAAAAACACTACACATACATATATAATACATTACAACACTAGAATAAAATTGTTCAGAGATAACATTTAATCATGTAGAATTAAAAAGTTTCTTGATTTAATAAAAAAAATTAAAAAAAAAAATCCAAAGTTAATTTAATGCATATAGAAGAGTGTGAAAAGTGTTTCTTGAGCAGTGTTTTGTTTCTGAAACATACCCGTTCCCACTATATTTGGGAGAGTCAGACTGAGAAGCAGCTGCTGCAAAACTGACCTAAAAAGAGAAAACAAAACAAATGAAAACATCCACCTTACACTGCAAACCTTCATCTGCCTATTTCTCAGTGAGAGGCATCTATTTGTTCTTACCAGACAGCAGTGGAGGCCCACCAGCCTACAGTCAGCATATCTGCAATGGTTGGCTGTCAAAAATAAACACACAAACATAGATGCCACATTCGAGACACACAATCAAATATTTGGACTTTGTTTCCACATTACATAAGTCCACCAGAAACCCCTAGTACATTAATGTTTTTTAAAGTTGACATGTATACTTTACCACATATACAGAGCGGGGTCCGGCAGCAGCTTTAGTTTCTCTCTCCGGGTCGCAGACGGATTGGTAGTCATAGGTTTTATTAAAAGAGAACAGCGAGGCATTGACCAAAGAGATCATCAGAACAGGGTCCACTTCACCAAAGAACTGACCTATCTGAAACAAAGAAAATATATTAAAAAGACTAAATACGAAGCACACCATATTGCTGAACCTGGCATTAAAATGGCATTGTAAATATATATCCACCTGTGTGATATATTCATCCTGATTGGACATGAGCAGAAATCCGCCATCATCCAGAATCACGCAGTCCACTTGCTGAGGAGCAAAACCAGCCATTCATCAGAAACCGAGAGTGAAAGCAGCTTTAGATAAGTGGCTACAGAGGTCAGAGCAGCATGAAGCAGTCAGCGCCCTACCTTATCATTTCTGAGGCACCCGCAGATCTCATCCTTGCACTGCGGAGAGGAAATGATGTGAGGAGAGAGCTGAGAATTCATGAAACAAGCCTTTTACAACATTTATTATAGCGAGTCAATTCATCTCCGCTCTCAGACGGCAATATCGGCCCATCTAGAGAGGCTGCGTTTGTGACTAAACAGCTTCCACATGTGCCGATAAGGAAACGGGGGTCATTTCTACTTACATTTTTCTTGGTGGTAGCATTTATGAAGCTGTTCATCCAGGCCGACGCATTGAGTTTGACTCCCACCACTGTATGATAACATAAAACACACACTGTCATCGGTGTTGAAATCTTACTCACGCGAGGTCAACAAATATAATAAAAGATTCAGATGATGAGATGAAGCAATGTCAGGGTCAGACAAAGCTCTGAAATTAACGTAGAGAATGACCAAACGATTAATTTAATTTAATTTGTTACATTTATATAGCGCTTTTCTGGGTACTTAAAGCGCTTAACATTGTGAGGGGGGATCTCCTCATCCACCACCAGTGGGCAGCAGTATCCACCTGGATGATGCGACGGCAGCCATAGTGCGCCAGAACGCCCAGCACACACCAGCTTACTGGTGGAGAGGAGACAGAGTGATGAAGCCAATCAGTGTATGGGGATGATTAGGAGGCCATGATGGTCAGAGGCCAATGGGCAAATTTGGCCAGTATGCCGGGGTAACACCCCTACTCTTTTTTTTGAAGGGATTTTTAATGACCACAGAGAGTCAGGACCTCGGTTTAATGTCTCATCCGAAGGACGGAATTAGTCATAACCTTTGCTAGTCATCAGTGATGAATCATTAAAACACAAACAATATTATTTACCCAAGAACTGGCCAATTTCGTTAAAACCAAATACCAGTGACATTACTGGGTTGTTTTCTTTTTAAGATTAACCTTTTTACTTAACCACAGAGAAATTACTTTACTTATGTTTGGAAATCCTCTATAACTATAACCTCTATAGGTAGTTATATTAAAACAAAACAGTTATATAATTTATTATATCAACCAAATATTTAATAGAAATCATGTTCACTACCATTTAAAAAGATGTGTTAATGTTCACCAAGGCTGCATTTATTTGGTCAAAATCACAGTAAAAACTTTTATTTTAATATTATTACAATTTGAACTGCGTATTTTATATTAGAATATATTATACAATAAAAATAAATCGCAGTGTATTTTTAGCAGCCGTTACTCAAGTCTTCAGTGTCGCATTATCTTTCAGAAATCACCATTAACAGTGTTGAAAACTGTGATTTGTGGAAACTGATACTTTTTTTTGATTATTTGATGACTAGAAGATTCAAAAGTACATTTATTTGAAATAGAAATATTTTGTAACATTATAAATTATAAAATATTTACTGTCACATTTGAGTTATGTTATTAATAATAATAGATATTAATAATACAGCATAATAACAAATTCATTTTACTGGGAAAAAATTATAAAATAAAAGATAACACCCTATAAAGTCAGTTAGACTGCATCTATGGATGGATGGATGGATATATATATATATATATAATACTGAGCCCAAACTTTTGAACAGTAAAGTAGCTGTATTTTTTAAGAGCTCACCAGCAGGTTTGAGTTTTGCTCCATTAATGTCCAAGTCCACTGCTTTACTGACAAGGATACCGGACTCATACCCAGACTCTCTGCTCTCTGTTTCAAGGGAGAAGACAGCACAAATGCAGAACAATAAAATGCATTTAAGGTCAGACTGGCCCTTTTTGCTCTATTTCATTTAACTAATTCAAACAGGCATGGTTTTAGTATCCTAATGCTGTTAATGCAATTCTTCTGATAACACCTGCCAAGGTAGACATGTTACATCTGATATCGAAATGTTTGAGAGATCTATAAGGGTTTCAGTCTGCTTTCACCGTTAACTTAAATTGTAAAATCTCCCATAAACACAAGGACCAGGCATTCCCCTGGGGTTGAATTTTGGCACATGGGTGCTTCTCGACCGTGTGTGCATTAGTCCTGCAGACCACACGTGCGTGAATGTGAGGTAGTCTCATTGAATGGTAATCCCCCAGTAATATAAGCTTACTCGACCTTGGCAGGACATCTGTAGGTGCGCATTTCAAGTAGATCAACAGCTGTCTTAGTTAAGTAGTGTGCCAAAGAGAGCACACGTCGATCCAAATGTTAGAGAGGGGATGTGTACTGAAAGAACAAGAGTGTGCTTCTTACTGTTGACGTATGGGGCGGAGAAGATGTATATGTCATTGTCCAGACTCCTTTTGTAAAAACTTGAATCATAGGTCTCAAAGTTTTCACCCCATTCTTCCCCGGCACTGAGAAAGACAGAGAAAAGCAAGAGAGAGATAAATAAATGAATAGGTATTTTAAATAAAATTATGAACTATAGCAATATAAATAATGTAACAATTGAACTCTGACAAAAATATATAACCTGTATGCACTGTAAGTCGCTTTGGATAAAAGTGTCTGCTAAATGCATAAATGTAAATGAACTCAAGAATGCATAATAAAATAAAATAAAAATAAATATCAAGCAATTAATAAATTAATTTAAAGTGCGCACATAAATCTCGGAGTGGGGACATACATCTCCAAGATAAGTATTAATAACACAGCATATCAATAAATTATTTTACTGGAAAGAAATATTGAAAATAAAATAAAATACACCCTATAAAGTCAGTTAGACTGCATTTATGGATCTACGGTTCAAGCAGCTATATGTTACTGGTTATTTCTTTTCATTAATTAATGAAAATAAATAGTTGAATGATAAACGGTTTTGTAACACCAAGGAAAAAGCTAAATATATGACTGTGGGGGGAAACTATTACTTCTAAAGTTAGTTGGCAATGAGACACATATCTACGATAAGTAGATAATCTTATATTTCCCCCGGTGAAACAAAAAAGATGATTAGCAGTATCTACATGCTGCTCAATGCCAGACACCACAAATGGGTAGTGGTTGGTGCTGTGAAGCTCCACAAAAAAAGACAAAGAAAACAGGTAGTTTGTTTTTGGAACCGAGGTGAGTAAATATGAACTGCGAATAAGTGCACCACTGTAGCTTCTTAAACACCGTCCTGCTGGTTTATACGACCAGAGTAAGTTTATGAACTCAACCACTCGCTGTTATAGATTTAAGCTAATAAAGACAGGAGAAAGAAAGCGAGAGCTGCACATGACTCCCATAAGAAATCTCAAAAGAGAGTTACTCTGTACCAGAAACATCCTCTCTCACTCTTTCTTTCAGTCTCAACCGCAGACCCCTGCGGGGCTTGCCGACAGAGGAAAGACCGTAAAGAATTTAGCATCTCTCACACACACATGCACACATGGGGATGGAGAAGCGCACATACTTCACACAACTGTGAATGGAACTTACCTTTTAGGATACACACGTGTAATGCCTCCATCTGTAGCCACAAACCGGGCCAAAACTCCATCTCTAATGAAAAAAAAAAAGACGTCAGTATGATTAGCATGCAGTTTAGAATTTTCCCAAAGACCACAAAGAGAAACCAAGCAACTCTAGCTCTAGCTGTAACTACTTTACACCTGTGAGTGTTTGGCTTAGGTATTCTAGCCTTGCACTTTAAATTCAATTACTTCAAGAACGTTCAGAGTATCTAATAACACACTCAGCCTCCAAATAAAAAAATAAATAAAACATAATGGAATATGTGGGTCATTCCTCAATGCACAAATTTAATTGAAACACCATTTGTTTAATTGAAAACACAATTTTGAAATTGTGTCACATGCATTAAGTACTGTGTTTTTGGACTCCCACATGGTCGGGTTCTTTAATCCTGGTTATAATTGCTATAGACTCTCGAGTTTGCTTTGACAATAAGACAGCAGTCTTATTCATGTCAGGACTCTAAATAGAGCTTTGTGTTTAGCAGTCATATGAAGGCGTCTCTCTGGTCTGCAGAGATCTTTGTACTTGAAAACCCGAGACATTTCACACAGACATAGATGAGTGTTTTATGTTGCACCATGTGTGTGTTTTGCTCTAAACTTACACATTCTGATCCTTCCAGACACTGACAAGTTCTGCCGTGAGACCGGCGTCCAGCAGCAACCGGTTTACAAGAGTGAGATTACCTGAACAATAAAGACAAAGAGAAAGGAAATCTTTATAGTTGATAGTTTTGGATTATGTCATGGAAAACAGGATTTTCCCATGTTCAAACTCCACACCCTGTCGACCCAGAATGTGGAAACTAACAGCAAAACTGAAGAAAGCTTCATGGTTGTGACAATCACTTACACAAAACTGTGTGAATGAAAAATTAGAACCAGGAAACTGAAAACAGAAATTGTTTGATAGTCTGGTGTATATATATTTGTTTGTTGCTAATCATAATTCTACACATATATACATATGAAGAGTTAATATGCAAAAAACGATACAAGCCAAAGCAGTTTGATTGATATTACTTTGAATGCGCAATAAAAAAAAGTGATTTCTGAAAAGAAAAAAATGAAAAATAAAATATTATCGTTATTGGTTTTTGCAAAATAACTCTTCATATATATATATATACACAAACCTTCCTTCTCAGGAGAATAAGAATGCCTATTAAGCAAAGATCTTTGGGTGTGTTCGTGCATGAGTGCTGTAGCGATAGCATCTCTTTACTGAAAAAAGTGAGTCATGATGGTAAGAACATTAGGATGACAGCGCTGGAGTCATTACAGAGCAGACTAATCAATTATAGCGTGATTAAACAGAGCGCTGGCAGGGGTCTCCTTCACAGACGGCAGGACCGCCACACACGCTGACATCATTTGAGCGGGAATCAACCTGACTCAGCCACTAAAAGAGAGTAATCTGAGCCCTCTCACCTCTGATATCGCTACATCATGTTTTCAAAAACAACCACAGTGGTTTGTGTTTGCAAAAAGTGGTGTTATACAAGGGGCTGAAAAAGTATTTGAAACGTTGATGTCCAGTTGGTTTGATTACAGCATGTTTAATATCACTGCAAAAACGACTAACATAAAACACTTGAACATTTAACTATAAACAAAAGAGAGTTCACTGCGGGTATGTTCATTTAAATTTGACCTTCATTTTGAATACTGCTTTCTGTGCTACACACTGTGTATATACAGTACATAGTTAGTACATAGTAGTATGTACACTTACACGCCAGTAAAACTGCAGTTGTAATCCAATATATTTGTTTAATGCCTTTTTGCTATTGGCAGCCTGATCAAATTAAAATCAATATATATACTGGATATATATATATATATAAACCCGTGCTGGCAAAATTAGTTGGAATGCGCACTGCCTAATTTTGAGCTACAGCCTACAGACAAAAAAAAAAAAGTGACAATTTTCACCAATTTGAGTTAATTAAACCCTTTTCTAGCGATCCCAATGCTCCAAATAGTAATTCATCATCTATAATTGAACTTTATTTATACGTTTTCTGAGATGAGTATATTTTTCTCTGCTCACTTCTGGATGACTGCTGCTGCTCACTACGAGTACATCTATTGTTGCAAAGCACAGCATTCCAGCATTGTGAATATGTATATTGAATTCTCCATGACATGAGTCCACACCAGTGAAATGTGATTTTTAAACCCATGCTGATGAAAACAAAAGGATCGCACCACTGACTGACATTCGCAAAGCGCTTACATAAGATGTGCCTTTCCTTGAGCGCGCGATCTCCCTATAAAGTATATTATTGCGAAATATGGCTTGGCAAGATTCACACATGCATAATGTTGTCTTACATGAACGTTTAAGTTAATGGTTGGGGGAAAGTCTGATGTGTAACATTATATTCAATCCGTGCATTAGGTCTTAATAGTATGGAAGCCCGTTTCCACCACTGATTAAAAAATAAAAAAGGTTATTGCGACTTTTTATCTCACAATTCTGACATTTTTTTGTCAGAATAACTAGTTTATATCTCACAATTATGACATTTTTCTCGCAATGACTTTTTTTCTCAGAATTTTGAGATATAAACTCTCAATTGCGAGTAAAAGTCATAATTGTGAGATATAAACTCGAAATTCTGAGAACATATCAGCCCCCCCCAAAAAAATCACAATTATTTGTGATTAATTTCTGAAACAAATGTGTTTAGCTATTTTTTTTAATCAATTAACAGCACTAATAAATACATAAATAAGCAAGCACAGCTTATAGTCATAACACAAGAAAAGGAATGTCAAGTTTAGCTTATTGCATTGTGGGACAGAGCTCACACTTTACGATGGATAAATGTGTTCAGGTGTGCACTCACACAGAGGATCATTTGGAGTTTTCCTGTCAATATACTCGTTGAAGTCCATCAGAAACTGGGTGTTGTTGGATGAGACTTTGAGGTCCTTGCAGTATTCCCTGAAAAACATTATTAGCGTTTAAACACAGAAAAACACACAATCAGTTTGATGACCACAGTGAGGCCTGCGTATTCAAGTAGTATGACGTTTTCACCAAACATTTCTGCTGCCGTGTCTGTGGGATCCATTGTTAAGGGGAGTGAAGTTTGGGTCTGAAGGTGTGAATTTATAGGCCTTCAAAGACCAATAGAGTCTAGATACAGTCTACATAAACCTGTCACGAATAAACCCTGTGGGAAGTCTGCGGTTTCTGCTCTGTGTGTGTGTGTGTGTGTGTGTGTGTACCTGGGTGCAATAAAGGTGTACCCATATTCCTCAAATTTCTCCTGCTGCATGGTTTCAAAGACTACAGAGAGAGGGAGAGATTTAAATGTGTTTAGACAGCATATTGAATTTTTTTTAAACTATATATCAATATAGTTGTCAATATTGTAAATATTTAGCAATTCTGAGATTAGACTGGTATAGATGGTAACTGTCAAAGTGGAATACTGGTAAATGTGGCTTAACAAAATGTTATTTCATTGTATACATCGCAACTGCTTTAAATCAAATATACGAGTCTATCCCAGCTGTAAAAACATGCCTAAAACCAGCTTAAACTAGTTTAAGATGGTCTTGCAGCCTTGCCAAGGTGGTCTTCAGCTGGTTTAACTGGTATCCACAGCCCAAAACTCTCTAAAACCAGTCAAAAGACCAACATGGGAGATCAACAAAGACAGTCAAGCCATTTTAGGCTGGTTTAAAATGCTATTTTTTTTCAAAAGGAATATCACACCAGCATTGTAGCAACCATGCCAATCTTTAGTTATTGGTATCAGCATTGGCCATTGAAAAACACAACACGTTTTACAAAAGAAACTGGCATGTTAAAGCAATTGTAGTAGTCTTTCCCTGCTGAAAAAAGCACAAAACCAGTCTAAACTGGTTTAAGATGGTCTTGCAGCCTTGCCAAGCTGGTCTAGCTGTTATCCACAGCCCAAAACCCTCTAAAACCAGTCAATAGACCAGCATGGGAGACCATCAAATTATTTTAGGCTGGTTTAAGATTATTTTTGTCAACAGGGATATGACATGTATCAGCATTTTAGCAGCCATACTAATCTCTAGTTATTGGTTATCAACATTGGCCATTGAAAACCCCATTTCAGCTGATTTGACCGAAGTTGTTTTACAGGAGAAGTTGGCATGTAAACAAACAAAAGCAGTAATTAACAGCATGCAGAATTAATGATTATAGATTCTAAAAAAAATGATATGAAAAAGTGATATGAAATGCACTCGTGAGAAGAGAAAGATTATTTTAATAAAATACACAGATGTGACCTGACTGCTCTGGGAAAAAAGGACAAAAATAGATGCATGCAAATGACACCGAAAATAAATGATACAACAACTGATGAATGAAATAAAACACGAAGGTCTGAGAAGAGAAGGGTGCAGTACTTGCCCTTGTTCCCTGTGGTGAAAATCCGACCAATCAGAAGACAAAGAGAAAGACAAAGTTACCACAGTCCATCACAGTCCCAAAAGACATCCCAAATTGTAAACCGGATACTCTGAAAACGGCATTTCATATAAAACATGCACATGGAGTCGATGGCGGTTTAAGATTAAGCAAAAGTCTGGACACACAACAAAGACGTGAGTTTGAGATTACAGACGTGAAGAAATGGATGCAGACAGTCCTTTCCATTCAACACAGAGAGTTACGAGAGGAGTGAGCGGAGAGTTTGGCAGGCATGGTAAAATAATTCTGACGCTTGATGAAAACATCAAATGGCATGATGGTTGAACAAATTGGCATGTGGTATTCACGATCAGCAAAAAAAAAGGTCAGCCAGTGTTTGGTGAAGTCACATCGAGCTCTCTTTGTACATCAAAGGTACAACGCAATCAGCCATTGATGTGAGCCAGTAGATCAAAACAGACCAGACCATCTCATAATACAGGAGAAGTTGCTTTGCCTGGAAACTTTCGGACTGCACTTTCACCAAGCCAAACAAAGGATTAACCCTAATCTTTATGTTGGAACAATGAAAATCAACTGTGATAAACAAAAGAACTCAACAAAACAGTTGGTCTTAATATATTGTTGAGAACTGATGGCTTGCTGTGCATGCACAACATTGTGTTCTTGGCTGAGGCAATTGCTTGCAAAATCTAATAAAAGATTAATCGATAGAGAACCAAAAGGAATAAAGTAGTGCTAGATCCAGTTTACATATTTTTACTAAAGCCATGAGACGCCATGCGTTGCTGAATTTACTGGGTTAAGGTGTGCATTTATTGGCTCATTTAAAACCGCTTTGAATTTAGAGCCAGAAATATTCATGTTTAAATTTTTTCAGGGTTCATCAAATCTGGCCCTGGAGGTCCATTGTCTTGTAGAGTTTAAATTCAATCCTAATCAAGCACACCAGAGCAAGCAAATCAAGTTCTTCAGCTTTACAAGAGAGTTATTACAGGCAGGTGATGTTGATCAGGGTTGGAGCTAAACTCTGCGGGACAGCGGACCTCCAGGGCCAGATTTGAAGAACCTTGTTTTATATTTTTAAGTGATGCCCTTGAAGGCTATATGCTTGGGAGTTTTAAACTTTAGTATTCAACTTTGGTGGTATTACGATTCTTTTTTACCATATTACTAAGTGATCTGACTAAATATGTTCACTTGGCAGATGACAAAAGGCCAACACAATTTCACTGACTGAAAGAAGGACCACAGCCATATCTAGAGACCAGAATATCACAGATTCTTGACGGTGGGCAATCTTGACTTGGGCTACTAAGCAACCACCCATACTATAAAATACTATAAAACTATCAATGCCTTAACACTCACCTACAATACCTTTGCAACTGCATAAATATGTGTTTAAAAGATTTGCATGGACAAGCATCACTCAAAACTTCTTAAAAATGCAAACGTGTATTTTAAAAATGTGTTTTAAATAAGGAACATGGTTTAATTAAAAACAGAAGCCATACATTTGGAAGCCATTGCACAGAATCTGTGGAAGCTGTTAGGATTGTTACTGTGTTTCATTGTTGAGTCATCACCAGTGTTGTTATTGTTAACTAAAACATTATTTCCATTAAATGAAATCAAGCTGGAATGGAATCAAAAATATATATATATATATATATATAAAGAAACATTTAAAGATAAATAAAAACAAATAAACAATTTAAAGTTGTAATTGTTAATTACTAAAATGTATATAAAATGAAAACTGAAAATATATATACAAAAAGTTCTAAATATTAGTAAATGTAACAGAATATAAATAATACTAAAATAACAGTGGATCTGACTAGCAGCATGGGGGGGGGATTGCAAATACAATCAAGCATAATCTGCGGCCTTGAAGTCTATACATATTAGCTCTGATCGTTATTGTCATAAGCAGAGCTTCTGGTCAGAAAAACCATGACACAGCCATCACCAGCTGATAAAGGGAGGTCAACGTGATACGGTCTGTGTGTCTGTGCATGTCAAAACAGGGTGGTGTTAGACCTTTGTTTGTGTGCAAACGGGTGTTTGAAGCTTCTGTCAAACGTGTCAATGAGTTAATGGCTACTCATCTGCTCTGAATTTGCCATCAATATAATTAGCACCATGTCGGATTCTTTTCTTCTCAAACTAATGCTCTCAGCATCTCTCAAACAAAAACTTTTCTCTGCAACAAATCATTTTCTTTCTCAGTATGAATTGCCTTGATTTGATTCATACATCAAAACATTCTTAATTGAACATGCATTTACTTGAGAAGATATTAAGGGCCAGATTTACTAAAAAGGGAAAAATAGCGTTAGAGCGCAATTCCATAATAGTGCAGATGGGGGGGGGGGAATTCTGCGGGTGATTTACTGACAATGTGCACATTAAAGAACACGGACACAGCCAGATCATTTCTATAATGACCAGAGGAATCTACCAAGAGCTGCGAGAATTACCGCTTGCATTAAGACATGCTTTTCTGGTGTTAAATAATGGCGCAAATACAAGTAATTTGACGAGCTCAAGCGTTAGTAAATCGCGTTGCGGGATTCATTTTAATACTCTCCTCCCATTCATTTTGCATCTGAAAGGGAAACTCCAACAAATACATATTCAATAATATTCAGGTGCAAAAATAACTGTACACGCCTTTTCAGCACTAATTCTTCACTGCACGTCTTTAGTAAATCCTGACAGCATTATTTTAATGCCAAAAGATGGTGTGCGTTGGTGCAAGCTGTTAGTAAATCTGGCCCTAATTCTTGTTTTCTGGAAAATGTGGTGAGGTTTTCCTTCAAACAAGAAAACAATATCTGCCAATATCGTCTTTTTTTCTTGTTTTAAGCATAAACTGACTTAATTTTGATACATGTTACAGAAAACAAGAGAGTATATTTTGTCATGTAGCTCTAAGAAAAGGCCAGTCACATTATAAATACGATAAATTTAAAGATAACTATAACGATAACTATATTAGTGTCTACACCAACAGATGATAATGTTCTGTTTATTATAAGCACACACTGCTGTTACATAGTCTTGTCACTTTAAATGCTTGCACTCTTTAAAGGGGTCATCGGATGCTAAATTCACTTTACAAGTATTTTGAACATAAATGTGTCTTGGAAGTGTGTGTACACCTCCATCTTATAATGATAAAAATCCACCCAGTGTTTTTTTTTTAATCCCTAATTTAAAATCCCCTTTCTCAAATCAGGCTGTACTGAGACTCCTGTCAGAATGATGTAGTTCTGTGCAGGCCGCTCCCACGATAGTTGATTGACAAGGCCGTCTTACCTTAGACCCGCCCTGAGTGAGCTGAGAGCTGTCTGCCTCCGGTGCAGGGGAAGACAAGATGTCTCAGATTAAGCGATTTAGGCATTTTGTTGTTGGATGTAATAATGAATATAGCAGTCGTCATTTACTCCCGACATCTGAGCTGCTGAAGAGGCAGAGGATTAACGTTACTTTCGCTTTGAAGGGAATGCGCCGATCCCGATCTGCCTAAACGCGTCTATGTTCCCGCGAATCATTCGTGATCCAGCTTTATCTACAGAAGAAGTGAGTATTAGGGTTTTATGAATCTTTGCAAATCACTTTTCCTAATAATGTGCTAGTTAGCCAGTTCCGCTGCTGAAGTTTAGTATGCTCCATAGATATATATATACTTAGATGCCTCATTATGGACTGTTTCTATGGACTGTGAAACGTAAGCCATCCGCAATTTTTGGAACGGTCTGCGAATCGTTGAGCGCATTGACTGTGTGCGTCCACAACAGCAATTTATACGCTTGTATATCTTTGAATATTCATTGATTATTATGGTGAATGCGAGATGGCTGACGCGTCAACTTATCTGGAGCAGTTGAATAGGGAATCTACACATATCTATGGTCTGCACGTCACTCCACGGAAGAGAGGGGTGGAGTCAGCAGAGCTCACTAGGATTTAAAGCAACATGAACTAGAACAGCGTGCTAAAAAAAGAGCTGATTTTGACAGGGTAAAGGTGTTTTTTACACTACCATTGAGAAATAGAATATAGACTCTTCATTAAGACCCTAAAGAATCATTTCAACTTGTGTAAAATGGGCATTCGGGCACTTTAAAGCAGGATGGATTCTGATTGGCTGTCAATGTTTTTATCGTTCATCAGATGGAAAAAAAATCGCTGTGAAAGTGATTCCAACTATATCGTTCCTCTGAGTCATTGTCGTTATAGTTAGGGTGTTAATTCCGCTATTATTCTACATTTAAAACTGATATCTTTCGTTATCGTAATTGTTATCGTCCTTGGGGTGAACAGGCTTTTTTTTGCAGTGTTGAGTACTTGGTGACACACACATGTGAGGCTAATCAAGCAGAAACATCCACAACTTCTAAGATCCAGTCAAGTTCAGAGTACGCCAGGTCCAAGCACCCGAGTCCATCATCACAGTTTTCGGTTACGACCAGCCGTAAGGACACATCCCTCGAGACAACTTCACATTCACCTGTTCTTCTCATTATTTGCTCTACACGGCTCCCAAAAGCCACACTTCTCTAGCTCTGTCTTTCTGAAGTTTACATTCCGCTTTCGGCTTTGGTCATACAAGCCCTGTGGAGCTCCCAGAGTGCAAAGTCGGGCTCCTAAGGTATCCAGGAGCACTCTGAAGACCACCGCAAAACCTGACCCCTGCGCCGCTGCCTTTCTCCTTTCTCAATAACCATATGGACCTGCCTCTTTACGAGCCCGTAAACCTATGCCAGGATCCTTTACGACAAGAAATTGAGAGAGAGGGAATAAGAGGAGGAAGAAAGAGAAACGGATACCACATCTCACACATATCTGCAGTAGCACAGGATACAGAAATATCAGTTTTAGCACATTAACACACACCCAAACACGCTCGCACATAATAAATTAGACGCACAATTATAACTGGCGTACAAAACATAAAACTCCTGTGACCACTTGTGCAGTGAGAGTTTCCTCAAGTAGCTGATTGTTACTGCTTACAAGCCACAATATGACCTTCTGTGGCCCTTCCAGGCTTCAAACCCTGCTTTACTCATTGTTTCACAAGATAAAATTCCCTTTGTTGGCTTTTTGCTAGTCCTAGTATGACTCAAGTTAAAGCTGTGTGATCTTAAAAAGCACTGTTATGCTAAAATAATTATGCTGATGAACAGTGAGAAGCGGGAAATGATTCTGGCTCAGAGCTCTGCATTCTAGTATGATCCTTCTGCATGGCCTCTGTGGAGTGTTGCAAGATTAAAACTCATAGTTCATCTCACAAGCCTTCACGCTACGGGCCTGAATGATACAACACATAGTGTGGCTTGTTGTGAGAGGTGTGCTATTACTTTTCAAAGCAATTAGGCTTATAATTATCTCAAACACACATTGAAAGAGTTTTCGGTTTTTGGTGATTAGAATAAAGCTGAATTTTATAAATATATATATAAAAAATCCTTAAACAAAAATGGGAAATACTTTGCTAACTGAAATAATTAATTGAAAGTAGTAAAATTACTAAATTTGAAATAAAAATAAATTTAAATAAGTTTAAATAATTTTGTTTTTTTAATAAATTCAATGCATGTAAACTTTTTCAAAAGTTAAACAGAAATACAAAAAAACTAATACAAATTATGGAAGTACATAGAAATACTAAAGAAATTTAAATTATCTGAAAATAACAGTGCTGTCAAGTCGATTAATCGTGATTAATCACATCCAAAGTAAATGCTTACATAATATATGTGTGTTCTGTGTATATTTATATGTATTTTTAAATATACACACATACATGTATATATTTAAGAAATGCATGTAATATATATCTCTATATATAAAAAAATCATATATATATATATATATATATACACACACACACACACATGTAAATATGTCTTAAATATAAGTGTGTGTTCATATATACATATTTATATATACACAGTACACACACATACACATATGTAAACAAACTTTTATTTTGGATGTGATTAATTTACTTGACAGCACTAGAAAATATAGAAATAAAAGTTCATTCAAAATATTAATAGGTAGTAAAAAAATAACACTGCTCAGAACACCCCTTCTGCAACCACATAGCAACACATTTGCATGGCAATAAAATGGTCATTTGCATGGCAATAAAAACAAATGTTACATATCTTTTCATGCATGATTAGACAAGCACCAAACACGGTTTAATAATCGGCCAATGTTACACAGACCATGCGTAACAAAATATAGGCTACTCAAACGAACGGATGAGTTAGGCATAGAAAATGTAACTTAAAATAATGCATAAATGAATGCAAATAAAAAAAATCAAAATAAATGTTAATAAAACAGCTCAAATCAGGAGAACAGACAGTGAGGGGACAGTAAAAGACAAAGAGATAGTACTTGCCCCATTGTGCTGTGCCATTTAAAGATGGAAAGGCAGAAAGGATAGATCAGAGAAAGACTTAGTATTTTTTTGCACATTTGTATGGAGAATAAATGTGTGTGTGCAGGCTTCTCTGGTAATGTATATCTTCTTTGAATAAGGAAGTAACCATTCTGACATTTTTAATGAAACATATTTTCTGATTCCTTAAAGAATCATTCTTTTGATCCGGTTCTTTTCGGGTACCGGTTTAAAATCAGACTGATCTGGTTCTCGAATTCACCTCTCGATTCAAATGCCTATAATGACTTTGGTCTGTTCGTAAAGCTTCAAAAGACTTCTATATACTACAGGAGCCATTTAGACTACATATAATCATATAGTGATGTTTTAGGTACTATAAACATTCATTATCTGAAAAGGAGCAACATAAAACATCCAGAAAAATAACGGCAATTTTCATTTCTGGGTGAACTATTCCTTTAAAGAATGTTCTGGCTTAAGTACAAGTTTAGCTATATCGACAGCATCTGTCAATTACCACGGAAATAGAAGTTTATGGGGCAACGAGATACGATTCGAAATCATTTTCGACTCAGTTTGCTAAATTGACAGCAAGCCACACGCCATCGACAGAGCTCAACCTGGAATATTCCTCCAAATTAGCTGAGCGTTTGTGTATGTGTGCAGATCTGGAGCTCAGCAGCACATGTCCAGAGGGGAGGGAGCGTTCGCAGTCTCTCTTCCCAGCCGGGGCCCCAGTGTGCTGGGGAGAGTCAGATCAAACGCCTGGCTACACTGCTCAGGATGGGTGGAGACCAGCTGGACCTCAGTTTAATACAGAGAGCAGCCCTGACAATCGAGGTCACACACACACAATCAGCCAGACCTCTCTCGCGAGCCGATGAGAAATATGTGTGAGCGATCTCCGCTATTTCATAAAACAATAGCTTTGCATGTTGAAAGCTCTATCTGATCTTTAGTAAATGATAGTGTGTTTGCTCAACGTGGGGAGCTGGTTTGTGTGTTCTGGGCGAACAGACGGTACTCACACATGGCTTGTTTTATAGTGTCCCCCAGGTTTGCCTCGATGTAATGCAGACTGTATTCAGGCAAAACCAAGGCCAGGCTGCAGAACACCCACACACAGAGGAAAAAGACAACGTGTTTTATACATACACATACTTAGTAAAGTTATGAAACACTTTGCATAGGTAAAGCAACAAACCTGTAGTCTGTCCCGTTAACCGGTGCCCATGTGTACGTCCTGATTCCTCGATCAATGTATCTCTGATATTGGAATAAAAGGTGAAAAACAATAAAGGAAAAAGAATATGGTGCAGAAGAAGAAATATGTGACCCTGGACCACAGTCTTAAGTGTCAATTTCTAGAAATTGAGATGTATACATCATCTGAAAGCTGAATAAATAAGCTTATCATTGATTAATGGTTTGTTAGGATCAGACAATATTTGGCCAAGATACAACTATTTGAAAATCTGGAATCTGAGGGTGCAAAAAAATCTAAATATTGAGAAAATCGCCTTTAAAGTTGTCCAAATGAAGTTCTTAGCAATGCATATTACTAATCAAAAATGTTTTGATATATTTATGGTATCTTCATGGAACATGATCTTTACTTAATGTCCTAATAATTTATGGTATAAAAGAAAAATTGATAATTTTGGCCCATACAATGTATTTTTGGCTATTGCTACAAACATATCCCAGTGACTTAAGACTGGTTTTGTGGTCCAGGGTCACATATATAAGATCTACACACCTCATCTTGAGATTTCACAAGCGTTTCTATCGTTTTCTGCCCAGGGTCTCTGTCAATCATCAGAGTCCGTATCTGAGAGAGCGAGAGAGATCAGAATAATCAGTGTTAACTATAGTAATGATGGCAACACCATGGTACTTTGACTTTTACACTGGTTCTACAGTGTTGGGGAAGTTTTACTCCAATTACTCCAGTTAAACAATACAAGGATAGACATGAAGAGGCTCTTTTAATTATTTCAAATAAATCATATAACATTGCATAAATTATTCTTGAACTGACCAAAGTAGACTTACAAGGAGAAAGTTACATTAAAAAAGTACACGTAGCAAGGTTCAAATTACAGTAATTAATTACACTGCTCCCAATGTACATTTTTATCTGCAAACGCATTTCATTTTGTACAAACAAAAAAACTCTGTGACTTGTGTAGTCAGGCATTATGTCCACTAATATCATAAATCACAACTAAGCGAACTATGCATCTCTTGAGCAAAGGGGTGTTTTCATCACCTTTTGTAACAGAAATGTAAGCATTTGTAAGCACTAAAACACCACAGTGCAAGTGTTTACACATGAAATCAAAACCGCTCAGGTGTTTCATTAATATAGCAATAAAATACTAGTGAGATCATGCTATTTGTGTTTGTACTGTATGTGTGTGTTGTGGCATACCTGGACTTTAATATCATTTTCCAGCTCTGCATCCAGAAAATCCAGTGTAACAGGCTCCTGGAATTTGGGGTTCTAAAGAGGAACCAAATGATGTTAACATTTCTCTCTCTATAGTTTACTTTCAGCTTTACGTTGAGTGTTAATGTAACCCAGGTCTACAATACATCACAGTGAAAGTTTCTGTTGAGCTATAGAAATATACAGTGTTTAAAAAGTTCATTTATGTAGGCATACATCTGATTAATATGTCCTTCTACACAGAGAAGAAAGAAAATAAATTAAACTCAGTCCTTTCATGGAAAATAAATCTGTATTTTATTTACATTTAATCTCCCTTGTGTCTCCTTTTCATAAACATTCACATTTTTGAATAATATAGAAATGAAGAGAACGCGAGTGCAAGATTGTGTTTCTGTGAACAGAATACTTTAAAGTCCATATTTCCGTATTTAACTATGCTAAGTTTTAATAAAATAACATTAAAATTTAACCAGACTAAATGTAAATGTACTATATAATAAAATATAACATTTAGACAGTTTCAAATCCTTTTTTCATTATTGTGAACCTATGTCATTACATTTGGCTGTCAAATTATGATTCATGTTTTTGAGTAAGAACCATTTAGATATTATAATCTAGACTGCTTAACAAAACTTAGCTTTTTCTCCATTTTACGAGGTGATATTTTCTGTCCAAGAAAGAATGTGTGCTCTTGGATACGAATGATTTGGTGCATCTGTATGCATCACACGTCACATTGCTCATGTACACATTAACAACACTGGCACCTACATCAAATCTATGATGTGAGAACTGCTAGAAGGTGAAATGAGGCAATCAGACTCTTACATGCAACACGCAGAGAAAGCATGAACACAGTCAGAGGAGAGGATGAGGAGGAAATATATAAAAAACAGAGAGAATGAATAAATAACATGAGACAAAACATTACACATTACAGAAAGAAAGAAAGAAAGAAAGAAAGAAAGAAAGAAAGAAAGAGAAAGAAAGAATAGGGACATATAATTGAGAACAAAATCAAAGGAAAAGCAGTGAATATGAAGCAGGAGTTAATGAGAGGCAGATAGCACTATGGAAGGATTTCAAAGTGTCGGGGTCACCCTCTGCTCTGCTACCGGCCCCCGGGGGACCCCCACATCGCCCAGATATGACTGACATGTGTCGGCTTCATGTGTCAATCTAACAGACTGATGAAAACTATGTTTGGCACTTCTTATATAGGCTGTGAAAATATGTAAACTATTTATTTTCTACCATGTGTGAAGATATTCTGTGCTTGAATAGCGCCGGAATGCTCAACGTCAGACATAAACGTGTCATGTCACAGCCGATGTGGGCGTCGCTGTTTATGTTGATCGGGATAATAATAGCACACCTGCTGAGAGTCACGGTGACTAACCCCATTATCACACTAATTACAGTGTTCAAGAGAGAGATACAGAACTCAAGGCAGAAAAAGGCCTCATTAAAAACGATCTCATGAACACTACTGAGCATACATAGTGGCTCCTAGCCAAAAATACACACTAGCTCTTTTCTTACTGAGATAATAACACAAAATTGAAAAATTGTATGTCTTAATACTTAATGTCCCCTAAAAATATTTGGGAATTTATGGCATACTTAAAAACAACATTAATATCATTACATTAGACTTTGAGAAAAGTAGTATCTATAAATAAATAAATTGAAACAAACTAATAAATACATACATACATTTCTTAGAACATTTTATTTTTTGGGTTGTTGTTTTCGAAAGGTCAAAACTTTAAATAATACATTTACATAAATAAACGAATTTGAAAAAACAAACAAATAAATAAATACAGGAATAAATAAATTAACACATTTCTTATAACATATTTCACTTTTTAGGTTGTTGTTTTGGAGGTCAATACTTATATAGTTACAAATAAACAAATTAATAAACTGAAAAAGCAAAAAAAAAAAAATTCTTAGAACCTTTTGGGTTCTTGGAAGGTCAATTATTTTTGGATGGATGGATGGATGGACGGGAACGGATGGATAGATATTTTATTTAATTAAAATGTATTTAAATTACAATTATTTTTTCGGAAGGTTGTTTTAGTAGCGGTCAGTTCCCTTAAAGTGATTCACTAAGTGTCACAATGGTTTTATACAGTATATTCATAGCTTTATTTAAAACCTATACAACTTATCTTTGTGAAAAATTTTGGCTTTCCATGTTTTTTGTTTTTTTTAAGTATGCCAATACTTCCTGGGGCACTTCATTCAACAAAAACAAAGTATTATTCTAAAACGCGGTCAAAGAATCTACGGAGTTACCATCTTTAGCCAGTCCAAACATCTTTTCATGCAAAATATGTGGACCAAGGAGTAATAATTTTTATAAACAGGAAAGGAAGATTTATACAAGTTCCTGCGTGTCCCGCCCAAATCCCTCCCTCACCCTGAAACACACAGGCAATGCCAGTTTTACCAAACGTAACATATGACACAAAACAGATGTATGATGATCGCAAAAAAACAGATAACCTATCATATTATCCCTTGAAAAGGATCTACGTGATACAAAACAAGCATTGAATTATTAAATATCAATATGTGCAAGGAAATCCTTTTTTATTCCAAGTCTAAAGAAAAAATTTTTTTTTTTCAATTAGGAGCCAAAAAAAGCATCAGACTTTGTGAAACATGTCAGGCAGTCAATTCCCCCATAACGCCACTGTGGGACAGGCAATGTACCGTCTCAGCTAACATTTTTCCTTTCCCTTTTCTCCTCCTCGTTTTTCACTCGTGTGTTTTCACTTGGACAGTAAATCATCTTTTTGTTGTTTGCATTACAAATGGAGGTCAAGCGAGAAAACAGATCTGCCGTATGAAGAAATCCTTCCCGAATCCTTCAAGATTACAAGCACATGACATGAATATCAACTGCTTGAGATACGCATTGGATGCGAGTGCTGAACGTGCTACAGTAGGCTGAACTCTCCGCTATATCTGGTAACGGTTGGAACAAATAAAAACCATTATCTTTCTGATCCGCCAGACAGGAAATATCTCCATGAACTCTCACTCTGTAGACACAAACAAACATCAGATGGCATGCTAGTACTCCTGATAACCATTACACACACTTACTGAAGTCATATCCCCGCTGAAAACACCAGAATGACTGATCATAAGCATATGCTGTGTTTTGGATGCTGGTTCCTGACATGCTTTGTTGGTGTGCTGGCGTCCCCACTAGTCTGCTAAACTAGCTTAACTAGCAGGGTTGAATTACTATCATTTAAAAGTTTGTGTTCAGTAAGATTATTTTAAAAAAAAGGAAAAATGTATTAATAGTTTTTTCATTCAGCAAGGGTGCATTAAATCGTCAAAAGTGACAGTAAAGACTTTCATTGCAACAAATAATATTTAAAATAAACAAATAGAAAGTTAATTTGAAGTTTTTGAGCTTGTTTCCACCACATTCTTCTTTTTCTGGATAAAAAACATAAATAAAATATTATTAATAATAAAAAGGCTATTGTAACTTATTTAAAAATTCTGAGTTGTGATATCTATGTAAATTAAAATAAAAAAATTGCAAGAAAAAGTCAGAATTGATGGATAAAATGTTGCAATTACTTTTTTTGTATACCAGGATGTTAAAAAAAACTGAATTGTGAAATGTAAGCTCAGAATTCAGGGAAATAAAGTCCGAATTGCAACATTTAACCTTAGACATGTAAAAAAATGTGCAGAAATCTGTTTATGTCTCACAATTACAACTTTTTTCTTGCATTTCTGAGTTCTACAGTCAAAATTGCAAGAAAAAAAGTCAGAAGTTGAGAGATAAATAGTTTAAATTATATATATTGTTATATTTTATTCCGGTGCAGAAAAAAAATATTGCGATATGCAACCTAGAATAAAAATCTGAATTTTCATTAATTTTAATTTCAGATTTAAATAAATAAATAAACTTCACAATTGCCTTTTTTATTCTGCCTATGGTGGAAATTGGCTTCAATAGACACTGTACACTGAAGAATCACTGACTGCTGAAAATTCAGCTTTACCATTACAGGAATCAATTAAATGTTTTTAAAATATTTAAACAGAACCGTTCCTTTAAATTGTAATAATATTTCAAAATAGTACTGTTTTTACCGTATTTATGATTACAAAAATGCAGCCTTGGTGAGCATTAGAGACTTCTTTCAAAAAACATGAACAAAAAAAACTTGAGCAAACAAATTAAGGCTAAAAGAAATTGATTGGATGTATTTATTCTTCCTCTTGCTGAAAACATATGTGTTGTGTTCAAAATGGCTATATTAACGATCACAAACTCTTTTTCTGGGGTTTGGGTTCCAAAACAACAGTAAGCTCAGTAATGATATTTGGTAATATATACACTACAGTTCAATGTCTCTAAGATTATGGTTAGGAAGGCATACTAGATATCGTACTACAACTTTAGGAGCCAAACGAGCTATTGAGCACTATTTCACTATTTCTATGACAGAACGGACTGGATCTACCACAGTTTGCATGGTCTCACCTCAGAGAACGCAAGAGCAAGCTTTTTACTTAGCCTGCGGCGAGGGCTCTGAATCCTGTTCTAATGAGAAATATGGAGAGGATTTCAGTGGAAACAGAAAGAGCGTTATTTATGGGTGCCAAAAGCTGACTTAAGTCTTGAAAGAGACCACACTTGTTAACAATGCTGTTATTGTAAAACACGGTAATCCATCATAGATGAGAACGTTTGAAATAAAAATAAAAGTGCATGCTATAAATCGATTCCCATCATGTAGGCCTTCCTACTGTTTGAACACAATTGTTTCGATCTCAGGCGATCTCAACACATGGCTGACATACTATGAAGGTTTGTTCAATTTCTGCACTGTCAAAATCAAATTAGCCCTTCCTGCAGTGTTCAAAGTCTCCTTGAAAGACTCTCCAAAGTTCGTTCGAAGTGGTCGCTTTCTCTTAACTTTAGCCGACAAATTCAGTCATGTGTTTTGCACCGCTGGGTGCTGGCGGAGCACTTTGAACTGTTTCCAGTAGAACTGGCACCCCATGGTTTAGGGCTTGTGTTTGCATATCAGCGCTGCTCGGGGTTAAGTACGGCATCCACGGTTCAGAGATTCAATCCATGCCTACGTGTCTCTCTCAATCAGCCTACCGATCTGCGGCCGCACCAGATTGCATCTCAACATCTGTCCTTGAGAGATCAAGCCTTCAGATGTGATCGGAGTCGGCTCGCTAAACTAAAGTAAAACCGACCGGATCGCGCAGCCTGTTCCACACATGGAGTCCACTGGGAGCAATAATGCTGGCGTTTATGTTTGTCATGGTGCATGCATTTAGTTCGTTTTTATGCCTTTAATTATATAAATGAGCTCATTAAAAAAAGCATTGTTCGCGAGTTATGTTACGAGTTTGTTTCAGTAAAGGCTTTTCCATATGAACGATGGGGAGTGGAAGACATCTCAGAGTCTTTGTCGTTTCTTTTAATGCAAAAGCTGGAGGATGGAACTTTGAGGCAAGATGGAAATATGTCATAACATTTGTTCTTACTGATGCCAAGGACGGAAATGTGTTCTGTATGCTGGATTTGACTGGCTTGTGGCCTGAAGTTAATATTCTCCATATATAAGACCTGGAGCTTTGTTATTTTAATGTCGATTTTAACACCAAACATCATACTTCTCTGACCCAACATTTCAGCAATAACACGGACATGTTTCAGCACTTGCCCTAACTCACAAGCCAGGTGTCCTCAGGCACAGACAGCTGAAAGAGCGAAGAAATCTCTCAGAGTTACACATTAGGATGCAACAATAAGGATTTTTTTCTGCTGGTTCGGTTGGGGCAGGGTTTCATATTTTTACCTGCCCTGTTAAAATGTACTGTTATACACACACACATTTATATACATACAGTGGGGGGGGGGGATTATTGTATCCCCTGCTGATTTTGTATGTTTGCCCACTGATAAAGAAATAATCAGTCTATAATTTTAATGGTAGGTTTATTTTAACAGTGAGAGACAAAAACAACAACAACAATTTTTTTTTGAAAAATGCACTTCAAAAAAGTAATACATTTATTTGCTTTTTAATGAGATAAATAAGTATTTGATCCCCTATCAATTAGCCAGATTTCTGGCTCCCAGGTGTCTTTTATACAGGTAAAGAGCTGAGATTAGGAACACTCTCTTAAAGGGAGTCTCAGTTTGTTACCTGTATAAAGACATCTGTCCACAGAAGCAATCAATCAATCAGATTCCAAACTCTCCACCATGGCCAAGACCAAAGAGCTGTCCAAGGATGTCAGGGACAAGATTGTAGACCTACACAAGGCTGGAATGGGCTACAAGACCATCGATAAGCAGCTTAGTGAGAAGGTGACAACAGTTGGTGCTATTATTCACAAATGGAAGAAACACAAAATAACTGTCAATCTCCCTCGGTCTGGGGCTCCATGCAAGATCTCACCTCGTGGAGTTTCAATGATCATGAGAACGGTGAGGAATCAGCCCAGAACTACACGGGAGGATCTTGTCAATGATCTCAAGGCAGTTGGGACCATAGTCACCAAGAAAACAATTGGTAACACACAACGCCGTGAAGGACTGAAATCTTGCAGCACCCGCAAGGTCCCCCTGCTCAAGAAAGCACATGTACAGGCCCGTCTGAAGTTTGCCAATGATTCAGAGGAGAACTAGGTGAAAGTGTTGGGGTTAGATGAGACCAAAATCCAGCTCTTTAGCATCATCTCAACTCGCCGTGTTTGGAGGAGGAGGAATGCTGCCTATGACCCCAAGAACACCATCCCCACCGTCAAACATGGAGGTGGAAACATTATGCTTTGGAGGTGTTTTTCTGCTAAGGGGACAGAACAACTGCACCGCATCAAAGGGACAATAGACGGGGCCATATACCGTCAGGGCCAGGGCGTTGAAAATGGGTCGTAGATGGGTATTCCAGCATAACAATGACCCAAAACACACGGCCAAGGCAACAAAGGAGTGGCTCAAGAAGAAGCACATTAAGGTCCTGGAGTGGCCTAGCCAGTCTTCAGACCTTAATCCCATAGAAAATCTGTGGAGGGAGCTGAAGGTTCGAGTTGCCAAACGTTAGCCTCGAAACCTTAATGACTTGGAGAGAATCTGCAAAGAGTGGGACAAAATCCCTCCTGAGATGTGTGCAAACCTGGTGGCCAACTACAAGAAACGTCTGACCTCTGTGATTGCCAACAAGGGTTTTGCCACCAAGTACTAAGTCATGTTTTGCGAAGGCGTCAAATACTCATTTCACTCATTAAAATGCAAATCTTTTTTTATAACTTTTTTTTCAGGATTTTTTGTTGTTATTCTGTCTCTCACTGTTCAAATAAACCTACCATTAAAATTATAGACTGATCATTTCTTTGGCAGTGGGCAAACGTACAAAATCAGCAGGGGATCAAAAAAATGTCCCCACTGTACATATATTATTAATATATATAAATGTTAAGCAGAACAACAGTTTTCAGCATTGATATAATAATACATTTTAAAAACATAAAAAGATATTAAAATAGAAAACCGTTACTTTATAAAACATAGTAATATTTTGTAATATTACATTTAAAGCAATACCATTTAGATACAATTGTGTGCAAACGGTACATGCATGACAGTTTAAAGGTTTGTGGTTTAAAAGTTTGTTTTATTGCTTTAAATGTAATATTGCACAATTTTACTACAATTAAATAAGTAACAGTTTTCTATTTTAATATATTTTTAAATGTATTGCTTATTAGTATAAGTGCTGAAATCTGTTGTCCTGCTTAATATTTTTGTAGAAACTGATTTTTTTTCTGGATTTTTTAAAGAATAGAAGAGTTTTTTTGGGGGGAGGGAGCAATGAATATGGTGCAAAACATTACTATTTAGTTTGACACTTCCATTACTATCACAAGTCACAGTTTTAACAACAACAACAGCCAGTACTAGATCTCACACTGGCCCCGAGTCATCCTTATTTTCGAGTCCTGCACATCTATAAGTCTTTGCGATTGCATTTTGAGCTTAAATCAGAGAACGTCTAAACTATTTTCAATCTACAGCCAACCAGACATAATATATTTAATGCATTTTACCTCCTTAACTTGCGAGATTGTCATGGTGGGCTGGGGTTGTCTGAGAAGGGGTGATGTACGGTGCTTTTACCATCCAGACCAAGGATAAACTATGACCCTGAACACATTCACGTGGTCTCTTTTCTCTTTCACATTCTTTGTTTAAAAGATGAAATACAGACTGGCCTATGTGTGTGGCTGGATACCAGAATCAAAGGAACCTGGAAACAGACTGATATGTAAGAAGTGTAGTGGAGTTGCATTGAGAAACATGTATGCAGGTTCGCTGCCAGAAGCACGGCGTATTACTTCGGGCGATTTGCAAAGGTTATGTGCAAAGCTCACCCAGCAGAGGGGCTGTGTGCTCCGATCCAAAGGAAAAAAAACTATATGAGCGGCTGTTTACACACCGCAAATGCATGTTCATACATTCTAAATCTACAACTTTACATATGAGGTCAGATACACTTGTCAATAATAATGATATGAGCTGAATCACTCGCAGATGCTTGATCATCCCGTTTGTGTCATGGGATAGATAAATGTAATGTGGTATTAACTATAAAATATATGAATGGAAGGAAAAAAGGGATGATGCTGGGTATTGCAATATGTCAAAATTAAATGCATTACAAATAAATTCCAATCAGAAAATTTAACTGCACCAAACACAACATAAGAAGAAAATACCATGCTTTGATAAATCATAATTATGAAACATGACATACAAAGTTTAAATAATGACAGTTTAAGCCATAATTATGACATGGGATGCAATAAAATCTGACATAATACAAATTATAATTTCAGGATGATAAAAATTTTCACTAAGGCTTTATATCTCATAATTATGACTTTGTATGCCATAATTATAACTACTTAATATGTCATAATTATTATTATTTTATCACAATTATGATATATAATTATGATATTTTTTTGTCGTATGTGGTGGAACTTGGCTTCTATAATAACCTGCTTATTCATTAATTGAACTGTTGGAGATTTTCTTTATTATTATTTTTATTATTAATAATGTTGAAAACAGTTGTGTTGCTTAATATTGTTTTTGGAAATTGTGATTTTTTTTCCTCCCAAATGTTTTTGTGATTAATAGAAAGTTCATATTTTTTTTGTAAAATGTAAGTCTTTTTTTGATAACTTTTCAGCATATATATATATATATTACTGACCCCAAACATTTAAACAGTAGCGTGTATGGTGTAATTTATCCAAACAATTATTTAAGGCCAATAATACAGTATTGTCATGAGACCATCTTGAAAAAATTCCAAATATATCTTTTGTTCAATTTGGACATCTTTAAAAACAGTAAAATTAGATATGATTTAGTGCAACATTTTGAATGGATTTCATTCCGTTACAACCGGTTCGTCGATGCCAAAGCCAACTTCAAATGCAGATTCGTAACTTAAATTTGGTCCTCCGTAATACTGAACATATGCTTGATATAAATGCATAAATGAACACACAGACATGTGTACATGCCATTCAAAGTCACACACACTCACACATGTAGGTGAGAATGAACATAAATATGCAGCACATATTCACAGACAAAAAGACAGATATAGTGATAGAGAGAGAGAGAGAGAGAGAGAGAGAGAGAGAGAGATACACATCTACAGATGTTAAATAACACCAATGTCAAAGAAGAAACAAACGTATTAGACAAGTATGTCATGGTTTCCCACCACAAACAGCCTCAAAACCTCTTCTTGGGTCATAAAGGTGCTGTGATCTCATATTTGAGGTATTTGGGTAGAGAAAATGCTTTGGTACCTTTGGTTGCAGGTTTGGATGGAGCAGCACGTAACCGTTAGGATCAATTGCGAAATAATATCCATTAGGACCAATCTGAAATGAAATAAGAGAAGAACAGTGAGGACACCTCGAAAAAGACGACCACCGTCAAACCCAAATCCCTGCTTGGACCGAATGGGCCTGGTTCCTCCGAGATGTGGCGGTTAATCCCTCACTAGCGGGGTACTGTCTAATATCCCCCGAGAACACCGACCCGAGCTGTCAATCACCCCCGAGCACTTAGCGTTAATCCAATGTGTCGGTTCATCTGGAAACATTCCTCTGAGCTTAACAGAAAATCACAACCATTTACAAATCAAATGTAAGTACAAACAGATGTAATGTACAAGGCTTACGTCCTCTTAAGAGCGATCTTACTGTAAGGAGGCAAAGCCGCAAGACGGCAGACCGCAGAACAATAGCGCATTTATCTTATGCGTGCCGTGTTATTCTTATTACAGCGACTCAAAGAGTCCGCAAAGAAAACATCTAACACATGAGCTTCGCTTTGTTCTCTTATAAATTGGATTATGTAGCGTTCAAGGAATAGTTCACCCTAAATGAAAACTCGTCGCCATTTACGCGCCCTCACGTCGTCCCAAAACCAGATTTTCTTTCTTCTCAAGTTTTTTTTTCTCATGCAATGAAAGTGAATAGGGCTGTCAAGCACCAAATCTGAGAATAAAGTACCATAAAAGCACCATAAAATTAGTGTATGTGATTCAGGGGCTATATACTGTCTTTTGAAGCCATGCAATTGTCTCGTCTTTGACATCAAACTGGTATAACACGACTGACACTTCAGATTTTATTCTACACTACTGTTCAAAAATTTGCGGTTGGTAAGATTTGTAATGTTTTTCAAAGTCCCATGTTCACCAAGGATGCATTTATTTGATCAAAACAGTAAAAACTGTGGAATATTATTACAATTTAAAATAGCTGTTGTATAATTTAATATATCTTAAAAAGTAATTTAGTAATTTTCAGCAGCCATTACTCTAGTCTTCAGTGTCACGTGATCCTTCAGAAATCATTCTTATATGCTGATTTGGTGCTCAAGAAACATTTCTTACTATGAAAATTATGAAAATAGTTGTACTTTTTTTCAGAACGTTTTCGGTACTTTTGATCAACTTAATATGGTGGCCCATTACCGCTACTAATAAATAATACAAAATAAAAAAAGTAACCAACTTTTTCTCACAATTCTGACTTTTTTTCTCGCAATTGCAATTTTATATCACGCAATTCTGAAAATAATTAAAGTCAGAACTGCGTATACAAACTCGCAATTGCGATAAAAAGTCAGGATTGTGAGATAAAAAAAGTCACAATTTCCTTAAAAAAAAAATTATAATAATTATTCAGTGGCCGGAAACAAGCATCCATTATGTGTCTTTCCTGAATAAAAGTAATTTCTTTCAAAACACCTTACAGAGCCCGCATAAAACCGCATAAAATGCTGAAGGTATTTGAGTTGAAATAGTATGTGTTTGTGGTACTCACTGTGAAGCGGGGCGTTAGTCTTTTGATATCATCCAGAGACACATCCACCCCCATCACTCCTAAAATCAACTGGTTCTGGTGCTAAAAAAGATAAAAAAAAAACACAAAGTTTCCACTCTGACATGCAATGGGGGGACATTTACCAACATTAAGGCAAAACTACACCTGCAAAGCATAAAACCTTGAATGATGTTTCACAAGAACACAAACTGTTGCATTTGGGCAAAAATACCCACCATGAAATGATGTGAAGGTGTAGAGCATCACATCTAAACAGCCTCAATGCTCGTCATCCATACTGGAAATGGATATTAACTTTATCAATGAAGCCAGTGACGCAGTTGCCGAGTGGAAAGTAAAGGCAGCTTTCAGAGGGTCAAGCGGTTTAGTGGACAAACAACGTACGGATCCTTTGACCCCCAACTGGGAAACTTTAGGATAAGATACTCGATTTATTTTCCATATCTGTTACTTTTGTAGTGTTCCTGAGAAGGTCACTGTCCGCATGGTTAATACGTTCAAAAGATAATAAGGTTTACACATTTGCGTCAGTAGTAGCTCTATCCCCATTAAACGTGACAAAAATAGTAGTTTGTTCCAAGAAGTGCGCTATTATTAGAGTATTGGGCCTGTTAATGACACATCTGGTGTTCTGGTCTGTGTTCATTCAAATGCTTTATTCCCGCTTTGGGGGCTCAGTTTGAAACATTGTTCTTGTTTGTGCTCTTAAGGACCTGTGTTTATTTAAAATTATATGTACACACACTGTTTTTTATTTTATTTTTTATTTAACAACATGTGTTAACAAATAAGAAATAAATCGTGCTATCAAATGATTAACCGCATCCAAAATATAAGTTTTTGTTTGCATACTATATGAGTGTGTCTGTGTGTGTGTGTGTATACTATATATATATATATATATATTAGTGCTGTCAATCGATAAAAATTTTTTTTTCAATTAATCGCACATTTTTCTAAAATGAATCACAATTAATCCCACTTAACATTACTGTTTTTAAATATACTTTTATATTGCATTAGTTTCACATTCAATCTTCAAATGTACAAACAACATAAAGACAGTATATTTTTTATATTTCTTTAATGGCATCTTTTTATGATTGAAGGCCAGAATCACTGATGTCCATACTACTGATGACTCTATAAAATAGTTTTTTTCCAGGTAATATTTAATCATTGACTGTAGCCATTCAGCATTACAGTATAATTGAGAGCTATCAATTGTAACATTTATTAGACTTAACTTCTAATTTAAGTGAACTTAAAACAATCTTCACATGAACCCATTATAAGAAATGACATATTTAGCAACCTGTGCCCTAAAGATAAAGTTATCAAACACTAAATTAAATATAGATGAACCCCTTAAAGCTATAAACGTTATTGATTTCCTGTTTTTTGTTCTTGGATTAATGGACATCACAGCAGCTGGTTATTAGCTTATTTGCCTGCTATTGCTTTAAAAGCTGCTGCTGAAAGTGACGCGGATCTGACACGCATCTTATTTTCTCACAACTCTCTTTACCTTTTCTGACCCACTTCAGGTCTTAAAGTCTCTACCATTGGGTTTCCAAACATTTTATCTCGGGATCTCAACTGGAAAATCATGCTAAACAATGACCTGACCTGGTCTCGAGATCCGCCATCCCTGGATTTGGTCTTGTTGAACACAGGTAGTGTGCCTGTGATGACTAGGCCCAACTCCTGAGGTCATGGAGAGAACACAAAAACAATCAAAAACAATGCACTTTCACAATTCCTATGATGTTTAATAAAAAAGGGGCTGTACCAGAGCATCCAGGTACACGTTGGTCCACTGCACTTGTTTGGCATCTGCAAGGACCATCGGCCTGCTCAAAACATCTAGATACTCCTACGCAACAGTGAACAACACAATGCAATAATGGGTGGTCATCCTTGGACCTTCACATACTTCTAAACAACTATATAACCAAATGAGTCCCATTTGAAATGCTTTGGCACTTTACAGACCTGTGTGTTTATGCGAATGGCTCCAATGGATGGGATTTCATAGAAATATCCTAGAAAACATATATGGATTATCATATTTAATAAATTTATTTTTTAAGCAAACCGGTGCTGAATATGCTAAAGAGCCTGTGAGAGGTAATAATTATTTTTGTGCTACTACCACTAGGGGGCAAACAGATTGAGCAATACTTACCCTTATTAGCACAGGCTATCCACTTTATTGGCCCGGTGTCATAGTTATGTTGACCCACAGAGAATGTGAACACACGCACCTACAATCCAACAGCATAGTGTACGAACTCAGAGCACCGTTATTGTATTATGCCAAAAAGATCAAACAAAAAATAACAAAGAATGAATGAACTAATTAATATCATTGGCACCCCTCAAAAAAATTACTAGATTGTGTTATAAAATGTGTGTAATATATATATATATCTTTGCTCATCATTGCAGTTTTTATGTACTGTTTCTATGATTTAAAACAACTCTGTGCACTATAGTATATGTTCATCATTTGTTTTGTACATGTAAAGTCTGTAAAATATTAATGAGAACAAAGATAGAGCTTAAAGAATAGGAAAACAAAACACTTTGAAAAGATTTATAAACATTATGAGAATATAAGGGGAATGTGAGCTTAATTTCTCCAAAGAAAAATGTTTGTCAGTCAATAAGTCCATCCATCAATCTTCACAATACTGTAATATTCAACTTTATTCCAAATTAAATTGCTTGAAATGTAACCATGGTGTGTTTTTTTTGTTGTTGTAATAGTCACAAAAAAGTTAAAAAGTGTTAAATAAATATGTTTCATTACAAACTTTAAAATCCAGCTTCATACACACCTTTTTGTCAATGTTGTATCTGCTGAAGATTTCTTGTGCCCTCTCCTCGCCTCCATCAGTAAACAGCATTACGATCTGGTTGCAGTTTGCTCTGGTGATGTTTGACTGAAATAAGCATTATCATATGCAGTTACACAGAACGACCAGCAGAAGTCAGCAGAACACAACAATACTTACTTTTACTCATTTAACCCTTTTAGTAAAGAAATATTACTAAGCAGAGGTGATTCCAGGATTTCAGCCTCCGACTTGTGGCTTAGTAGAATATATCTTGCCTTAAGTCAGCTTATGATTGAATCCATCAGTGATTGAAGGGAAAGATACTATTTAAACTGTACTTATCCGACTCTACAGTATCTTAACATCAGGTAAAAAGAGGATGCAGAGTGAAATAAGCTTATTCATTATTACAGACATTCTTTTCAGCCAACATGAAGAGAAATCACGCACAGTGAAGATTTTAAGACTGCTGGGGACTGAGACGAAAGACTGAATACTTTTATAGATACATTTTCAATATAAAATCTCCCAAAAACAGCAAAAACTCATACATTTGACAGCTGATCGAAGGCAAATTCGAAGCCTTTGGTGTAGTTGGTGATGCCCTTGGCTGTGATGATCTGCACTGCATCTTTTAAGATCTTCTTATTGCGAACGTTAGCTTGAACCAGGTTGTCGAAACATGCTGTGTTATTCACTTTTGTGTTGAACTGAAAAAGAGGAGAGAGAGGCATACAGTAAGTGGAAAATCATTGGTCTTCTCATTGTTCATTCACAGCAAGACTTAAAAGATCTCTATACTGGGGTCAGAATGTCTGCAGGTGTTTGTGAGTATGCGCATGTGTTGTGGTAGAGTGATGAAAATAATTTGAGCTGACAAGCTGGAGACCCTTACAAGTTTCTAATTTTCTGTTCAGATAGGGCTCTCTGTGTTCTGCCACTTATTGTGGCTGACCCCTGTGAACCTGTTACTTCGAAGCTTGATAGATTGAGAACAAGAAAATAGACTTGGGTAGAGGAAGGAAAAGAGAGAAAAAAAGAGGGAGAATGAATGTGGGAGGAAAAAAAGAAGGAAAACCGCATACTGCAAACTCTAATAGTCCACAAACAAGGTAAACAATCGTAAAAATGAAGTCACTTAAAGCTATATATACACAATAGATGAACTCTAAAATAAAATAAAATATAGGGGGTAGTTAAGGACTAAATGTTATTTATTTTAGTTATAAATAATAAAGACAACAAAATACTAATACAAATGTGTTTGGCAATTAAAACATTGGACTTTTTTAAACTAAAATTGTATTGAATACCAATTCTATAGATTATATTAAAATAATGAAACAATTTTAAATTGATGGATATATTCAAGAAGCTAAAAACCTCTGAGAAGAGTTAAGGCCCAAATCATCCTTTTTATTTAGTTTAGTTATTGATAAACATATTTCTAATAAATTAAAAAAGAAATTGGTTGTGAGAGTGAAACATTAAATACTAAATTATAAAATGTTTTAGTTAAATAAAACTAGTTTTTAAAAAATAAGAAAAAAAAATTTTTTTACTAAAATATAATTGAATATTAATTTTAAATGTTATTTCAAAATGATGACACTATTTTCAGTATGATTGAATCCATCAGTGACTGAAGGGAAAGATAATATTTAAACTGTACTTATCCGACTCTACAGTATTTAACATCAGGTAAAAAGAGGATGCAGAGTGAAATAAGCTTATTCATTATTACAGACATTCTTTTCAGCCAACATGAAGAGAAATCACGCACAGTGAAGATTTTAAGACTGCTGGGAACGAAAGACTGAATACTTTTATAGATACATTTTCAATAAAAAATCTCCCAAAAACAGCATTTGTAACATTTCAAAAGTGAAACTTTCATATATTTTAGATTCATTACATGTAAAGTAAAACACTTCAAATGTTTTTTTGTTTTAATTTTGATGATTAGAGCTTACAGCTAATGAAAGTTAAAAATCAGTATCTCAAAATATTAGAATATTTACATTTGAGTTTCAATAAATGACCATCCATACAGTATAAATTGTGGGTATCTCTTGTTCTTTGAAACCACAATAATGGGGAACACTGCTGACTTGGCAATGGTCCAGAAAACGATCATTGAAACCCTCCACAAAGAGGGTAAGTCACAGAGGGTCATTACTGAAAGGGGTGGCTGTTCAAGGAGTGCTGTATCAAAGCATATTAAATGCAAAGTTGACTGGAAGGAAGAAATTGGGTAGGAAAATATGCACAAGCAACAGGGATGACCGCAAGCTTGAGAATACTGTCAAGCAAAGCCGATTCAAACACTTGGGAGAGCTTCACAAGGAGTGAACTGAAGCTGGAGTGAGTGCATCAAGAGTCACCACGCTCAGACATCTTCAGGAAAAGGGCTACCAACCCACTTCTGAAACAGAAACATCGTCAGAAGCATCTTACCTGGGCTAAGGAGAAAAAGAACTGGACTGTTGCTCAGAGGTCCAAAGTCCTCTTTTCAGAAGAAAGTACATTTTGCATTTCATTTGGAAATCAAGGTCCCAGAGTCTGGAGGAAGAGTGGAGAGGCACAGAATCCATGTTGCTTGAAGTCCAGTGTGAAGTTTCCACAGTCAGTGATGATTTGGGCTGCCATGTCATCTGCTGGTGTTGGTCCACTGTGTTTTCTGAAGTCCACAGTCAACGCAGCCATCTACCAGGAAATTTTAGAGCACTTCCTTCTGCTGACAAGCTTTATGGAGATGCTGATTTCATTTTCCAGCAGGACTTGGCACCTGCCCACACTGCCAAAGGTACCAAAAGCTGGTTCAATGACCATGGTGTTACTGTGCTTGATTGGCCAGCAAACTCGCCTGACCTGAACCCCATAGAGAATCTATGGGGTATTGTCAAGAGGAAGATGAGAGACACCAGACCCAACA
The DNA here is from genome assembly GCA_027422405.1 of Ptychobarbus kaznakovi. Taxonomy (NCBI): domain Eukaryota; kingdom Metazoa; phylum Chordata; class Actinopteri; order Cypriniformes; family Cyprinidae; genus Ptychobarbus; species Ptychobarbus kaznakovi. Next base: position 4,425,912 of record CM049809.1, on the reverse strand, counting down.
ATGCAGATGACCTGAAGGACACTGTCAAAGCAACCTGGGCTTCATTACACCTGAGCAGTGCCACAGGCTGATCACCTCCATGCCACGCCGCATCGATGCAGTAATTCATGCAAAAGGAGGCCAAACCAAGTATTGAGTGCATAGAAATGAACATACTTTTCAGAAGCCTGACATTTCTGTTTAAAATATCCTTTTTTATTGATCTTATATAATATTATAATTTTCTGAGACACACTGAATTTGGGGTTTTCATAATCTGTAAGCCATAATCATCCAAATTTCAAGAAATAAATGCTTGAAATATTTCACTCTGTGTAATGAATCTATATAATATATGGGTTTCACTTTCTGAAATGAGTGACAAAAAATATTGACCTTTTTCATGATATTCTATTTGTTTTAGATCGACCTATATATATATATATATATATATATATATATATATATATATCATGCTAGGATAATTTTAAGTTAGTTAATAGTTTATTTAAAACATCACACAGTTCTTTCTACAAAAAAAGGTTCCTCTGATGCTTAATTGGACATCAATTTGTACCTTACCCAGGGACAGCGCCTCCTATAACCCCAAAAAATGGGAAAAGTCAGAATGATTAACAGGAGCGAGTCAATTACAGCTAATGAGGTGGTATGTGCAAGCTCAAGCAAAAATTAAAATGATTATTAAATCTCCAGCTCTCCCCGAGGATGTGAAAAAGCACATGATGTACGTCCTGTGGCAAGTGCAAGCGGAACACACCTTCAAACCTCCCGTGTTTACCATAGTGCAGTTTTTCATCTATTTTTCATGTTTCATTCATGTCAACTCAAAAGGCTTCCCGACTTTGAATTTCTGGCCGGACACAGAGAGACGTGCGCTTCATTGATGTAACTGTGGGATCAGGTGTCTGTGCTCTGTTGAATGAGCTGGATGTCACAGTGTCTGCTGAATGAACCGATGAGTCACGGTTCGATAAGTCGCTCTAAAGTTGACTGAATATTTAATTAACGCTCTGAATTATCGCCACGGAGCCTCCGTGACTCACTGCTCTCAGCATACGGTGGGTTATAAATAGAGGAATGGGACACATTGATGATACACAGACCCCTACACACAGCAGACGGCGCACACTCGCGGTGTAGACTGCTTCGTTGATTATAACGAGAACGCTCTAGTTTTGTCGTGTCACGGCTCTCCCCAGAGGAACGTTTTATTGCTCGGGGGCTGCTCGTTCACAGCTCAGGGGAATTAAAAGAGTTTTCAACTTTGCTTTAAGTATTAACATTTCCTCAGTTACTCCTTAGAAAAGTCCTATGGTGAAATAGAAATAGTAACAGCATTTATCAGGACCCCAATATGGAGCAGAAGGGACTTGTATGACCCCAAAGGGGTCTAATGGGGTCAATAATGATTAGCTGACTGTACATTGTCTCACTTATAACTTGGCTCCTTAAAAAAATAAAAAAATAAATTATTTTTATCTATATTTTATCTCTTCCTAATTTGATGTAAAAATGCTTGTAAATCTGATGAGATCATGCTATATTATCAACAAATCTCAGATTCGATCTTTTTGTCAACTTGTCTTCTTTCAATTTATTTTAACCGATTAATCATACGCCTTGTTAATCTGAGCTTCTGCACCTCAGTTTTGAGTGAAATAAGCATTATTTGTGGATAATTTTGACAAAGTTCACTCAAAAACTGAGGTCAGCTCAGCACAATGAGGACAAATTTATGAGCAACTTTTTGTAGGCAGTTCATTTTTGACCGCCGGGAACGCCACAAGTGTAACAAGGTTTATCAGTTTTTAATCCAATTTAATAACATTAACTAGCATTTACAGGAAAATAAATATCCACTTTGGCTAAAAATGACCAGAACACAACATGTTTAAAACAAAATGTTTTAACAAACTTATTTTATTATATAATTATCATTTCATTATTTTTAAATAACTAACATTTTAACGGTTTGATATTTTAAATATCAAACAAAAATATTTAAGAATAAATATTTTGATTTATATTTAAATTATAGATTATGCTGAATAATTACATATTACATGGCAACTCACAAAATTAAATAAATATTTTATTTAATTTATTAAGTAGCCATTTAAGAAGCATACAAAAAAATCTAATTTCTTGATATATTGCATTGTTTATTAAATAATTGGAATTGAATTGTATTATTATTAGAGCAAATATGTACACCCTTAACTACGCAGCATAATCCTGAGCTAAAATTTTTTTATTTTTTTTTTTTTTATTAGAAAAGGCCGCAATCAAGGCATGTGATACTTAAATAGTAAATTAAAATAAAACAAAATATCGATTTTATCTTGTTTTCAAGTTGAAATTATTTTAACGTGAGAAGAAAGAGAGCATGGAGTGATACAAATTATTATACAAAAATAAATGCAAAAATCACTGTGCTTGATCAACCAGAGACCTCAGTGGAAATAAACAGATATTAAATGAACTGAAAATGTCAAAAAAAATACAGTTTGAGACATGGTTAAAATCTCTTTTGAAACCTTAAAAATGAAACCTTGAAAATTCTGAGAAGCAGAAGCAAACGTCTCAATTTAGTCCCACTGCTGTATAGGAGAAATAATTAAGATATTAACGAGATTCCGAAAGCATAAATTTGAAGGCAGAATTTAAATAAGTCACATTTGCCATTTCTCTTTCCAATATGGGTGACTCTTATTGTAGAGAGGGTGTAAACCTTGTAAAGAGTGTGGGGGGCAGATTCATAAACCGATAATTTTATTCCATTCGTAATCTCCAACCAGAGAAAGAGACACGTTTCCTGCATGCAATCCACCTCTTAAACCCAGAGTAACCTCTAGGGACCAATTTAAAGCTGTAATCTTATGTTCACCATTCAAATAGTTTGTTTCAGGTCAATTGCACAAGTCAATCATTTCCTATGAAAATCCTCCCCACAGATGAGTCAATATAAATGATGAATCGAGTAATATCCTTGAACAATTCAGTGGCGGTTACCACAGCAGAGCCCTAATGAGCATCAATAACCTTGCTCCAATATTTGCGTTCATAAAAAACTAATCAAATATTTATTCGGACAACGACTGAAATTAGAGACACTTTAGCTGACCAGCAAAGCGGAAGACGGTTTTATCATAATATGTCATATTTCCTTTGTCTCGCCTCCCTATAAATGTCACATTTGCATGGATATGCACCATCTATAATGATTACAGCTCTTAAGACAAAAGGCTGAATGTAGCATTATCTATGAAAGAAGCAAGCATGCATTTGTATCACCTACTTTGATTCAGCCTTAAAAATATTTTAATTATGGATTTAATTAATTATGGATTATGAAGCATAATTAACAGGTTAAATATTGGCTTTGATAATGGTTTTATTAAAATGGTTTGATTAAATATGCAATGCAATGTCTGTTTTAATCACTTCTTATTTTTGGTAAATAAGATTAGAAATTCTGTTTTGGATAGAACAAAACTATGCAATATACTTGAATATTATTGTAAATTGATTATTAAATTGTATAATCAACACACTGTTTACATTAATTGTTGTTATTTATACGTGGACATGCATTTTATACTCAAAATCATAACCCTAAACCCATTTATATGATCTTATGTGTAACCGACTGCATTATTGGCCCACAAATACTGTATGATCAAATGACAAAATCTCATAATTTCCTTCAGTTGGCTTTTAAAAAATGTATGAAGATTTATGAAATCCTTGAGCTATTGTTATAAGAGCCTTGGTGGCTGTGTATGAGGCATCATAATACAAAGCCTTGTTAAAATGAGCAACATTTGTTTGTAGGACAGGACAGTCGAGAGCCCCCATGCTGCATTCTCTCTCACACACACACACACACACACACACACACACACACACACACACACACACACACACACACACACACACACACACACACACACACACACACACACACACACAGGCATATAGTGTATACTGTGCATATGTACTGTATGCAGTAAGCAGCACACTAGTATTAAATTACAAACGCAGCCTGTATTACAATATATTTTATTCCAAGTCTTGTTCTTCACTGTAACTTGACAAGAATGCATAATATCTCTTTCAAAAGAAGGGTTTGGCTTTGTTCATCAAGCAAAATGTATAAAATGTTCATGAAGGAGACTTAATTACAACTGAAATTATTGTATTTGTCTTGCATTGCTAAAGCAATAAAACTGTTTATTGATCATAATCCTCCTCACTTTCCTCATTCATAAACGAAATAGCTACCATATTTATAGCACGTGTTGTTTAGACTGGTGCCGATCAACCATCTATAAAACCATATTGTAGATTTATAAATTCAACCAAAGCAATGTTCACAAAGCCCTTTTATTTAAAACTTCAGTACCACAGATGCTCTCAAACTACGGATCTGTACAAACACACACTCCAGATTTGATCTTTGGGTATCCAACTGATGCATTCGCACTCAAATACACCCTAGCACACTCACACACATAACAAAACGCTACACTCTCATTGGCATACGCTCCCTGAAGCGAATCCTGTTGACAGATCTCAGAGCTAATCCTTTATCGGAACAGTGATTCTCCAATGCAAGAAAACCTCAAAATCCTCTGAGAAGAGAAAACAATAAATAAATCAAACTTTATTCACTGAAGATTTAAAAAATGGGGATGCCAAGCATGGTTTTTGAGCGTGATCGTTCATTTCAAACCTGTATGACTTTTTCCCCCCCCGTTCTTTTTCATACAGCTACAATAAATGGGGACTGAAAGCTTTCAAGCTGAAGCACACAAAAGCAACATGAAAGCATCATAAAAGTGGTCCATACGGCTTATGCGCTATATTCCAAGTCTTTTGAATTCATACAAACATATTTCAATATTCCAAGAAACAGATCAGTGCGATTTGTGAATAAATCCAATTATGTGAATTGAATTAGAGTCATTTAATGATATGACTCAAATAATCATTCATCAGCTAGGCCTGATGCAAGATTTTTAACTTACGTTTCTCATATTTTAAGGACACTTGGAATACAGCATTTTTTAGACAATTTATGGTTTGTTTGGCTTCATTTTTTAAGCTAGAAAACTTTATGTTATGCCCATTGTAATTGAAATGAAAAGTGCATGGGGGAAAAATCACTTCAGGTTTGGAAAGTCATGAGTGCAAATCTTCATTTTTGGTTGAACAACTCCTTTAAAAAATAATGACCCCTACGGGTTTAGACATGAGCATCCTGTGAGCTCCTTTGGTCAGAGGACATTTGAGAACAAGATTGAGCACCCGAGTAAAAGATCAGCTAGTCAAGATGGATTGGAGGCTCTGTCCAAGAGGAATGATATATAGCAATTTCCTCCCTTTTTCTCCGGCCTTCTCTCTCTCACTCAGCCTGATCTCTTCCCATCCCCTTGTCCAGCCGTTTTCAATTCAGCACACAGAGCCCAGAAACAGCCTTTTCATTAAGCGCCTGTTTTCAAGTGGCAAGCTGCAGTCAGATCCATATTTCATTACAACTCCTCTGTCTCTCTTTCTCACACACACATGCTGTTGTTGCATCACACAGCAACCCACAAACTCTAGAAACTCCTCACTTTAAATTGAATTCAGAGTAGCAATGTCTTGTTCCATTTGTACTGTACAGCTGCAGCTAAATACGCTTGTCACACTTTTCTGAGCGATTAATCCCATTCTGTACACACACACACACACACACACACACACACTGTGCATGTTTTCACACACACACACACAATATACACACACACACATAATATCTTTTTTATGGAAGTGACAAGCACTTTCTACAACCCTCAAAACTTTGAGTATTGAAAAACAACTTTTATTAGATCCACATAGTTACTAATGCAGTGAAGCTACACTTTTTTGGATACTGACAGCTAAACTGAAATTATCTTTCTTGGAAGAACAAACTTCACATAGGGTTTAAACGATAAGATTATTAATTTGTTAAGGAATAGTCCAACAAAAATTAAAACGTAACTACCCTCAGACCATCCATGATGTACATGAGTTTGTTTCTTCATCAGAACAGATTTGGAAAACATTTGCATTACGTCAATCTTCTGCAGTGAATGGGTACCGTCAGAATTAGGGTCCAAACAGCTGATAAAAACATCACAGTAATCCACAAGTAACCCACATGACTCCAGTCCATCAATTAATGTTTTGTGAAGTGAAAAGCTGTGTGTTTATAAGAAACAAATCCATCATTAGGATGTTTTATCTTTAAAACATCACTTATTTAACGTTAGTAAATGTGATGTGTCCTCTCACCTGAAAGTCCACCAGTGTATTTGTTCAGGACTGTTTTGGATTACTTTCTCTTGTAAATATGCTTGATTTGTGCATATTTCTCTCCTGGTTCAGATGAGACATTTTTTCTCTGGAGAAAGCAATAATTATGGACAGCGGGAAGCATTTACATTTATGCATTTAGCAGACGCTTTTATCCAAAGAGACTGCGATTCAGGCTATACATTTATTTTAATTTTTTTTGTCAGTATGTGTGTTCTCTGGTAATTGAACCCACAACCTTTTGCGTTGCTGACGCAATGCTGAGCCACAGGAACACACAACAGTTTAAAGTTAAAAACGCCTTAATGACAGATATATTTATTACAAACACTCAGCGTTTCACTTCACAAGATGTTAATTGATGAACTGAAGTGGAGTGGATTATTTTGATATTTTTAACAGCTGTTTGGACTCTCATTCTGACGGCACCCATTCACTGCAGAGGATCCATTTGCAGAGCTGGTCAGATTACTTACTAGTCAGTAACGTAATCTGTTACATTAGACATTTTAGGTAATATAATCAGATTACTTTTAGATTACTTTTGATTCAACTAGTTTATCACACGTTTATAACATTATCTTGTAACATAAGGATGTAAAAAATGCAAATGCAAAAAAATGAGTAAGAAAACTTGTTCCAACATGAACAATTTACAACATGAAGTGCATTAAACATTATATTAGATCAAGGTTTCCCAAACTCTAGTAAAGGAACTGCTGGGGGGTTGTGAGGTTAATGAAAAGTTGACAATTATTTAAATCATAAAAAGTTTTTTAATAAAAATAAATAATTTAACTCCCTTTCTTTTTTATTTGAACTCCCTTTCGAGGAAAGTCTCTTTACTTGGCGTTAGGTGTGTGCGATATGACGATTTTTGATCGTGGACGATAAAATGTATCCACGATCTGCTTTTGAAGAAATATCGTAGTATCATGCTACAGCACATATTCTATGTACTGTACAACGCCACATTTATATCAGTGTTAACCATAGACTGTAAAAAACATGGACGTAGTGTCCGTGACATCACCCGTAGGTATCTGAAGAACATTTTTGAAGCTCAAAAGCAGCCGTCGCCATCTTGGTTGCGCGTCACTCCCGGATAATTGAAAGTGGGCAAAAAGGCGGGATGTGGGTGGAGCTGGTTGCTGAAACCACGCCCACCAAGCGCGACAGTGGTGACGGTAATCCACCTGTCACTCAAGTGGCCACGCCCTTAGTTATGCAGAACTTTAAGGTTTAATATAACTTAAACGGATGAGTTATAAAAAAATTCACCCCCTCACAGTTGTCATGAAGGGCAAAATTAGCTATCTAGATCAAAATCATTTTTTGCACCAGGCTGTAAATGTTTTTTTCTGCTGTAAAGTTGGGCATGTTAACATGGGGAGTCTATGGGATTGACTGCTTTTGCAGCCAGCCTCCAGCGGCCAGTCGATGAATTGCAGTTTTAGTCACTTCCGTGTTGGCTTCACGAGAGAGAGCGGGAGGTTGCCGCTTGGTATTAACTCAGCGGTAGAGTTACACTCACAGGGCACTGCACTTATTCACAATCACAAAGGTACATTATTTGCGTGTTTTAAAGCCTATGTGAAAAGCAGAATGAGAAAATGCAATGTTACTTTGTAAACCATTGAAGAAACCGGAATGAGTCCTACGGTTGTCACATCAAAAAATCTGCAGTGCACACATACAGTAGCATGTGATCTTACTTACATGGACAACATTGACATAATCATCATCAGAAAGTGTCTCCAGCATTTCACTGACAGAGGTCCGGATCAGTTTAAGGGTCAGTCCAGATACACTTCCACTCCTGCAACACACCAATACAAACACAATGCAGTTAAAGGGAAAGTTGACACAAAAAAAATGCTGTCATTATTTAACCATTATTTAACTATGCTTTCAAGCCATAATAAAAGCACTCAATTACAACAATGTTTAAATAAATGGTATGTTAATATACATCATATATAACACATACATCTCTCTCTCTCTCTATATATATATATATATATATATATATATCTGCGGCACAGCATCTAAGACTAAATGCATATTAAAAAGATGTATAATATTCATAATTTAAAAAGCACATACACATAATACTCACGCATCAACAAGAATCAGCATGTCCTTGGGCGATGCGGCACCTTGAACATACCTGGATACAAAGAAAGAAATGCTCTGGATCTCTTTCAAGGAGAATTTTAAACTGAGAGAACAAAGAAATGAAGGTTGAAGACAAAAGGGAACAAGTGAAAAAGAATTCAAAGCGCACACACAAAAATACATATTAGTACCAAGGTCGCCGGCGCACATCGTACAGGTCGATTTTACTGGGTGTTTTCCTGGCATCCATCCAAGGGGAAGCTAAATGGACAGAGACAGGATATGGACATATGAGTGACCCCTGATCCCAAACTCCATCTGATTTGTCACATCTCTGTCATGAGCACATCAGCTAGCCTCGCTAGAAACCAGTTTCTGTGTCCGGTGGGGGGTGGTTTGTGGTTTATATTGACTGCAGTGAGCCTACGTGAAAAAAAAAAAGCGCCCCAGTGGAATTTCAGCTTCGATTTTTCTCTTTAACGGAGAAAATAACCTGCTGCAAATGAGGGTGCTCATCTGTGACTATCACAGCTGAACATCTAACAAGACGTGTTTCTTCATAAATGGCATCCCACATTTTGACATTTAGCGAGTGGATTGCTGCTGTAAGTGCCGACAGATAGTCTGAGACACTGTGATTTGGCCGTAACAAAGAAATCGACCAGTGTTCTGCCGACTATAATGAATTGAAGTTTACAAGAACATCGATATGTTATAAGTGTATATGTAACTATAAGGAGACAATCATAGTTGGGAGCCCACATCTTATTATAATACAGTCTTAAAGGAATAGTTGACTCAAAAATGAGAAATCACCCACGTCATTCCAAACCTGTATGACTTTTTTCTTTTAAGGAATACAAAAGATGAATTTCTGAAGACTATACCAGGCCCCCCTCTCAAGATAATACAAGTGAATGAGGACCAACATGACAAAAAACAAAAGTGGTCCATACAATTTGTGCACTATATTCAGAGTCTGAAATAGAAGAACACACTAATATACAAGAAAGATTTCAATTAAACAATTAAAATAAAAAATATAGTGCCTTACACAACTGAACCACATGTAGGTGTCAAATAAAAGTCCAATATAAACCCCAAAAAACTATGTATAAACCCTGCACTCTCCTCTACTGTCATCCTAAGGAGGGTCAATTAACAGAAACACTGCTTAAATAAAAAACTAATTATAATTAATTAGTAAATTATACTTTTTTGAGTTCACTGAAAATATTGCCATTTGCTTTTCATGCTGCATTCATAAAAGTTCCCGAGAGAAATATTTGTGAATGAATCATTGTTTTGAGTCAAGCAGATTCACAACATTCAATGATCTGGTTTTCTCCAGTTCAATTGTTCAATGATCCAGCTTTCCAGTCAACAATTGTGATCTGCTCCTCACACAAGTGAAGTGTTTGTATGGCTTCAGAAGTTATATGGACCTCTTTTATAATGCTCCTTGTTGAAGCTTGATGGCCCTTGTATATACTCACTTTTATTATATGAAAAAGAATAATCAGAATTTTCCTCCAAAATTCAGCTTTTGTGTCCTACAGAAGAAAGAAAGTCATACAGGTTTGGCAAATATGAGGATAGATATGAGAAATTCAAACTCTTATAAAGCTGTTAAGGGACAGAGGTTTAACGGTGGCTAATACACTATTTATATGCAACATTTTTAGTAAAGCCTTAACAATTACAAATCAGAAAGTAATGAAAATGAATTGAGCACCTCATTACTTTTCTCCTCTGTCATCATTAAATCTCATAAGAATACAATAAGCTCTCTGCTGAGCTGCTGAGATATTTGACACTATCATTTGTTATGAAAATCTGGTGTAATTTGAGCTGGGACTACATGCTATGTTTACCAATTAGAGACAGTTGAGTCTTGGAAAGGGAGGATGTGTGTGTGTGTGTGTGTGTGTGTGTGTGTGTGTGTGTGTGTGTGTGTGTGTGTGATTCTGATTGTAATGCGCACTGAAATGTGTGAGATCTGAATTAAACAGACACTACGAGCTTATACCTGGGTAATAGCGAGCTAATCCAGTAGCGCTGCCGAACACCTGCCATAGTAGCGTTGGATCCTCTTCTCGGTTTTTCTTAAAGACATCGTCCAGTGCTTCAGTCCAGTTCAGCTCATTCAACACAATGGTGGCTGGAATACAGGCAATATCATACAATGCATGGTATTTCATTGATTGTTTGTTATAGCCTCGGTCAACCAAAAAAAAAAATTTTTTTTGTTTTTTATAATTCTAATATTCTGATTAGTGGTCAACAAACGATTTTTCTTTTTCTCTGGCTAATTATTATGCTTAGACGCACTTGCACCGCCTAGAAATATGATAGCAACCATCCAGCACAGCTTAGCAACCACTAAACAACACCATAGCTCCACCTAACTGCCTATCTAGCTGTATATATTATATGACCAGATAATTTGGTAAATTCTGAAAGTATTATCTTGTAATATTTATAACAATAGTGATATTTGATTTTTAAAACGAATCCCAAGACGTTTCATCTTGAAGTCAACATGAAACATTAGCATATTGCCTGCCTACTTGTTGCGCACCCAGACCTGGGAAAACTTGATTTTCTCATTGGTCTGAATGAAAATCCAAATTCATTATTTGCCACTAGGTGCGGCTTTTTGCAGTGTTAAAAATAGCTGCTTCCCCTTTAACGGCTGTACACAAAGCAGCACTGTGCTCACAAACGCTGCTTTAAATGAAATCAACCAATCGGACCAATCACCTCAGATTAGTGTCATGCAAAGGAGATGTTTGGAAAAATGAATCGTTGAGCAAATCGTTTGAGTCGTTGAGCAAATAAGGTACAAATAATTGCATAGTATAAGAAAATTCAAGTGTTTTTTGACCTTGCATGCATGTCAACCTGTTGTTGGGGACTCCCAAAACCAAAATATTAACCTTTCATGACCCATAAAAGGGGCACTTTAAAATAAATTATTCAAAACATTAATAAAAATGAACAATATCGCAATGATACAAAAATAACACTGAACACAGTATATACTGAATACAGTAAAAACAGTAATATTGTGAAATACTATTACAATTTAAAATAAGCTTTCTATTTGAATATATTTAAATTTAAATGTCATTTATTTCTGTGATGGCAAAGCTGAATTTTCACATGATTTTCAAATTTAATGCAAAATTAATGAATTTAAATTATTTATAATATAAATGATTACATCAACTTTAATTAACAAATAGTGTCATAAAAAACATTTGAATACTTGAATCTATGTATAGAGGTCACGGTCCAGAGAGAAGAAATGAAGTGAGAGGAGGAGGAGAGACAAAACGAGAGGTGTAATTGACTCTCATCCCAAACGCTGTTAACAGAATAATTCTGTACTATGCACTGAGGGCTCTTCATCTCCACAGCCGCAAACAAGCTGATTGACTTTATTACATCATCACCGAGGCAACCATGGAAACCTATAATCATCCTATCAAACCTTGTGCTTCTGAAAAGGCTGCGTGCTGATAGGCAGTCAGAAGTGCTGGTAGAGATATGCTAATCAGGTGAGAAAACAGCCTTCATGTCAACAATTATTGTAATGAAGCATGACAAATTCAGTGTTATAACAACCATAACTTTAATTGTATTGGTTAGCATGCAGCAGAGACAGGAGGGCAGGGTTGAGAGAAAGAAAGAGAGGAACTGAAGCACGACATCTATCTATCTATCTATCTATCTATCCATCCATTCATTTGTCCACCCACTTATCTATCTGTGTCCATCCATTCTTTCATCTACCCATTGAACTATCTGTCCATCTATCAATTTATACATCCATTCATCTATCATCAACATATCTATCTGTTCATCCATCCATCTATTTGTCCACCTAACCGTCTATCCATTCATCATCCGAATATCTATGCATCTCCCGCTCCATCTATCTGTCCATCTATTCATCCATCCATCTACTGCTCCATCTATCTGTCCATCTATTGAACCATCTGTTCATCTATTCATCCATCCATCCCTTTACCCATCTATGCATTTACCACTTCATCTATCTGTCCATCTATCAATCCATCTTACATCCATCCATCCAATATCTGTCTATCCATCTATTAATCTGCCTGCCCATCTATGCATCTATCATCCCTCCATCTATCCGATTTGTCTATCTATCCATCTATTAATCTACTGTATAATACCTATCTATATGCATCTTATCCATCTATCCATTTATCTACATATCCATCCATTAATCTATTATCCATTTGTATGTCATCCATCCATCCATCCATCCAATTTATCTGTCTGCCAATCTATTAATCTGTCTGCCCATGCATCTATCCATCCCTCCATCTATCAAATTTGTCTATTGATCCATCCATTCATCTATAATACCCATCTATGCATCTATTCATCCATCCATTTGTCCACCTATCTATCCATTCATCTATCATCCATTACCCATCTATAGGCCCATGGATTCATTCATCTATCCATCCATCACAATCTGTCCATCAATGAATCCACCCATCTAACTATTCATCCATCCATCCATCCACTTATCCATCCATCCATTTGTCCACCTATCTATCCATTCATCCATTACCCATCTATATGCCCATGCATCCATCTATCAATCCATCCATCCATCCATCCTTCCAAGTTTTATTAAAACCATTAAAATATGAAGAACATGTTATACTGGGAAAAGGAAAGGTATGTAACTGTCAAAATTATTTGGCAAAAAAAGCTAACTACAGTTATTATCATGGAACGTGGGTTATATTTTACAATGCAAATAAATGCATTGAAAAACAAAAATCTCACAGAAATTGCAGTTTACACTGACTAAATATAACCAGTTATTAATATTTCATTGGTTCTCCCTTATATTTGAATGGCAGCCATATTCATAATCATTCCTCAATAAGCATGGTTCCTCATGTTATCACAAATGAAACAATTACAGTAATAGGCAAAGCACATACACTTCTCCAAACACCACTACGCAATATGCTTAGAAATACCACATCAACATAAAACCAACTTATTTGAATAAAGGGGGGAATATATCAATTTGCCGGACATCGTTGGCCACTAAGTTCAACACTTCTACACAAGTTTAATGTGTTTTATAGACTAAAATTAGTCCATTAGCCCTTTTTGATGGAGAGGTAAAACACAAACTGTACTTTTTTAACTTTTTAAAAATGTGTGGTTTGTTTCAATCAAACACAAGCTAAAATCAAATTCACACCACTCATATGCTCTCCACAGTACATTTTGACAGCCTTGCTCTATTTGATGGTCAATCTTATTTTTTTCTAGTAGCATCAAATATGAAAAAAATCATGAACACTAACATATAACAATGCTCCAAATTATTGATTGTTTCCCCAACCTCCACTTATATTAAATCAATCCTTTTGGATGTGAAGGAGGGGAAATTGGCCAGCACCCACTGTGAGTTGTCTGTTTTAATCATGGTTAAGTTTTTCTTGGTGTTAGCTGACTGTGGCAGAGGGGGGTCACCCACCCTCTTCTAGCAACCCCTAAACGAAACGATGTACTACTTTATCCAAGAAAATTCAATTTCCTCCCCGGCGGGAGCAGCAGATCTGTGTTATTTCTGTGTGTGTGCTGGAGGTTCCAGGCTATTTGTGGTCTCTGAGTGTTTGATAGGGGTTGATGTGTGCAAACTTTGCTTTTAGAGTCGCTAGAGAAAAGCCACTAGGTTCTCACTGCCTTACATAGAGTCAACAACCTCTGGAATTAATGGACATATAGACACTCCAGTAATATTGGACATTACTCACACACAACTGTGTTTCAGCACAGAGTATGAGAGGGTCTGTCACCAGCTCGATTCTACACACGTACTATGTTTCCTTCTGGGGCAAGGTCAGGTCAGACCCAAAACCACAGCAATTATAGCTCTACCATTCTTGCCTTCCATCTATGTCTCTTTCTGTCACTTGGTTGTTTTCCCTCTCGCCCACGATAAAATATAAAAGTTTAAAGGAATAGTTCACAAAAAAAAATTCTGCTATCATTTACAAATAATTATTTTGCTAATTTTCCTGACCATCTCATCCATACAATGAACTTTAATTAAGAACTTTCGTTGCCGCTAGTTCTTTGAAGTCGGCTTGGTGTGTCCCGGCCTTTAGACTATATATTTGTGTAAATAAATTGAAGCATTTACAATTAGTTAATTGCAATAAGCCAAATCTCACTGACACGTAACACCGTTTCATACTTGACAAGGCCACTGTTTACATACACAATGCTTGTCTGGTGTTAATTTTGGAAACCGTTTGAGATGCTAAGAGTGCTAGATGGTGAAGTGCTGTCAAACAGTATCCATGAAATAAATGTGTATAAAAAATAGCGATTATTTCTTGGATTTACTCAATTTAAAAAAATACTTAAATACTTAAATGCATATGAATACAAAGGAAGAACTTTGCAAAATATATTAATAGGCTATTAGTTAATGAATGTGAGTGGGGGAATCTATATGCCAATAATACGTTCTTTAAAGTTATAAAATTAACAGACATTAATAAGCAACAAGCAGTTACAAAAAAAAAAAACCTATGCCATAATTTGGCTAAAATACATTTATTTCATACTAAGTATACTTCCAAACCATTAACCTCTTTATTGACATACCACTTAAGACTTACTGTTATAAAATTATAATTAAACATTATTTTAAGTATTTCTTTTTTGCACAAAGCACATTTCTTAATAGTATGCCTAAAATGTTTTTAATATCACTATTAATAAGGATTGTACGATCTCTGTATAATATCAGTCATGAAATTCAAGATATTTAAAGTGAACCTGAAGTATACTTGCAATAGTTTCACTTTAGTGTGTATACCTTTAGTTGGACCTCAGCACTACGTCCGCACAATGTAAGTGCATTAAGCACAACATTAGTTGTTCCAGACTTTAAGTATACCAGTTTAGAATACCAAAAGTCCAATTGCAGGGTATTTTTATTAAGCACATCGATATATAAATGTGTGTATTTATTTCAAATACATTTTAGTATCTGTGATCACAACCACAGATAACCAGATGAAACAACCCTACCCAAAAAGCCTAAATGACTCACACATAAAATTAGAAATGGCAATATAGGATTAGGAAATGACTCGCAGATAATTGCATAAAATGGTATACAATTACAAGACAAGCGACGAGGGAACTCTCTTCTTAAATTACAGGGGAAGCCACCTCTGTCAGCATGTGTTGGAAAGACTTGGAAACAGTGCTAAAAGACTCTTAAGTGATTCGGTATTCTGTATTTAAAAAGAAGGCAAACTCATCTGCCATATAACATTATGCTCACCGCAGAGCACATGTGTGTGACCTGATGTCATTTCAAATACCCCACTACTCTGTTTACCAAAGGGCACAATGGCCAAAGTAATTACCTGAATTTATTTGTCTTTCATTTGTGTGTGAGTGTGTATGACAAGGTCAATAGGGAAGAGCCGTCTAACACCAAAGAGCCAGACGCTATCCCAGCAGGCCAACGGAGACTCTATGGCTTGGCCAGCCTACTATACCCGCTTAAAAATCATTGTGAGATTTAGTTTAAATAGATATATTTAAATACCACGGGCTTATCCAAACAAGTGCACCAGCACTTATTCCAACAAAAGTTTCCCCAGAGAGTCTTTGCTGTCAAATGGTTTCTATAATTCTCCTCCAAAAGCTCTTCCAAAGACACACGTATACTCCGTTTTATAACTGACATCCAAAGCAATCAGCAGCAGAGCGTCTCATCAGATTCCCAGCAGTGGATAATATGTTACAGCGGAGCAGGCAGAGCGCTATGGAAGTGTGTCTGTGGGGGGTGGGGGAGTTACTTACAGCCGTCATATATGTCCGTGGGGATATGCACTGCCGTATGGTTGTAGGAGGTGAAGCGGTTTTTGAATGACGGGTCTTCTTTAAATTCAGGTCTGATCCGGTTTTTCCTTCCTTCTGTTTCATTGGCCTCAAGCTGGAAGAGAAACAACAGCAATCAACTCTGGTATGGTATTATTTCAATTAAATGCTGTAATTTCTGAACTTCATTCATAAAAAAAAATATATAAATTCTGGGCAACAATTAATCACGATTATTCGCATCCAAAATAAAAAAATGTTGTGTACATAATATATGTGTGTGTACTGTGTATGTTTATTATACACATGCATGTATATTTAAGAAAAAATATGTTATGTTTATATATTCAATATATTTATATATAACTTATATGAATATAAATATATACATGTAAATATTTTCAAAATATATACTGTATGTGTGTGTCTTTATATATACATAATAAACATACACAGTACACACACATTTATTATATAAACAAAAACTTTTAATTTGGATGCAATTATTCGCGATTAATCGTTACCCAGCACACAAAAAACGAATCAACATTTTTAGCAAAATATTGTGGAGAACTCTTTTCAACATTGATAATAATGAGATATGTTTCTTAAGCACCAAATCAGCATATTTAATTTCAGCTTTGCCAGCACAGAAATAAATTAAATTTTAAGATTTATTAAGTTTATATTAAAATATTTAAATAATATTTCACCAAATTCTTGTTTTTTGATCAAATAAATGCAAGCTGATTAGCTTAAGATACTTATTTATTAAATCTTAAGTTTCCACAAATGCAAGATGTACACAAAATTGCCATAATTTTTTGAACATTTGTTTTACACAAAATATGCTTAAATATAACGTTCATTTTTATTTAACCAGTCTGATAGATTAGTTGGCTACTAATCAAATCCCAATGAAATATCCTTTATCCAAATTAATAAATGACATTTGAAAGCTTACAACAAATGTCAATCTCAAAATAAATCTCTAGGCAATTAATCTATCAATTTAATCATCTTATTATTCTTTGCACTGCAGGTACTGTATCTATTCCAAACTAGAGCTTTGCACATTGATGAATAAAACCTCATGTTCTCTATATGTTCCCCCTGCTTTGCTTTCCGTCTTGTATTTTACACACTGGTGCACACGCTCCCACCGTGTGTTTTACACAGACTCATCCTAATTGGCAGTTGAGATGTATGGCACACAGAGAGTGTGTATCCGCCAGCCGAGTCTGCATCAGCTGAGAAGATATATTATCATCATATCTTGACTGCCTGAAATAACTCACACATAAGCTCACTAACGCATGATCATAACCGGACAGAGGGGCTCACGGTATTCATGTTTGATATAGTATCTGCGCTTGACAAAAACGCTGAGCATGTCTGTGTGCAGAAGAGTCTTAAATTATATACTCACATTATCCTTGGCATTAAAGTAAACAATATCCTCCTCCTGCAGAGAAAGAGAAAAATATGATAATTAAAAGAAAGGAAAATTTTTCAGGCAAGGATGTAAAACCACCATTAAGATATCATAAATTGGTCCATACAACTCATAGGTTATATTTCATGTCTCCTGAAACCATACAGTATTCTTCCCCTTTAGTGAGCTCTTAACCACTGCAAATAAAATAAAATCAAATCAAATAAAGCAAAGCTCAGATAATACATTGTGCATTAACAATTATGAGGTTCAAACCTGCAACCTTTTGGTTACCAGCCCAGATCTTTTAACCCGTACAGTATGACTGTGACATGTCCTCGGGAAACATACCCATCATGCAAACCAGTGGCAGTATCACTGTACTAAGCCAAGTATGCATACAGCATGTGTTCCACAGATCTGAACGGTCATACATTTGCTTTACAGCAAGTGTGAAATGCATTAAGGAGAGCTAAAGAAAGCTTGGTCCTGCCAGGTTTTGCAGCAAGTGGTCAGGATAACCTGCTGATGTTAAACCGCTCTGGGTCATCAGTGTTGTCGGGGTCAGGCATTTTTCGTCATTCACAGCATATGGTGGGTGTGTGTGCGAGCATGTGTGTGTCTACAGTAAAAATAAATCTGCGGGGGAAATGCAGAATGTGTATTCAGTGAAATCAAATCTTCCGACATCTGCAAGGAGTGTGGGAAGTGAAATTAGATCCATTAAGCTCCCTCACTTACAAAAACTCACATACACACAGAGGAAAAACACTCTGGCCATTGGAACAATCAGATTATTTATTTGTCAATTTATTCACTTGTTTGCATTTAATTGAATGGCTCATGATTTCATTTAACTAAACGAAGAGGTCTAACACACCAAAGCATTTAGCCTTGAAACCGAGCAGATGTATTATCATCACCTGCCTGCAGTCAAAAATCTGCATTACACTTCAGAATTTATTCTTGTAATTAAGTAAGTCATCTAAGATGTCTACCATTGCCTTAAATACATTTTAATGTGCAGGATGCAAACTGATACTATTATTCTTAACTGAATATAACTGTTAAAGAGATAAAAAAGTCATTAAGAAATTAAAAATCTATCATCATTTATGTACCTTCATGTCATTCCAAACCTGTATTACTGATTTTATTATGTGGAATGCTATAACAAGATATTTTGAAGAATGTTGGTAACCAAACTGTTTTGGTTACCATTGATTTCTATTGTTTGGACCAAAAAAAAAAACTAAGGCATTTCTCAAAATATCCTCTTTTATGTTGCAGAGAAGGGGATAAAAGTGGCACAGGTTTGGAACAACATAAAAGTGAATAATTAAATCATTTTAATTTAAAGAATTAAATTTTTTCTAAATTTTGGGTGAACTAACTATTTAAAGGTTAGATAGTTTTGGGTGTTTTTGAATGTTTGTAATAAACAAATCCATCCTTAAGACATTTTTAATTTCAAACCATTATTTACATCTAAAATACAAGTCCTCGCTACATAATATTGCTTTCTACAGTAAAAAAAAAAGTTGTCTCATCTGAATCAGGAGAGAAATATGCATAGATCTAAAATAATAAAAAATCTAAAACAGTTCAAAAACAATCAAATTGATTTTAATGTGAGATGGCAACGGGGGATGGACTTTTTTGGGGGGGGGGGGGGGGGGGTTATGTGGATTGTGGACTCATATTTTGGCCAGAAAAAATAAAATGTCGTAATTATGGATATTTTTACCTCACATGATGTTAAATGATGGGCTAGACTCATGTTGTTGTGTTGTGATATTTTGTCAGCAGTTTGGACTCTCGTTCTGACGGCACCCATCCTCATGCAGAGGATCCATCAGTGAGAAAGTGATCTAATGCTAAAATTCTCAAAATCTGTTCCAGTGAAGAAATAAACTCATCAACCATTCTAGATGTCCTGAGAGTGAGTAAATATTTAGCAACTTTATTTTTTTTGTGTGAACTCTCTCTTTACGTCAGGATAAGCAATCTGATTGGCTGAAAGGTCACAGAACCATGCTGTGCTATGCGTGTTACTTAGACCACCACAGTAACAAATCACTTGCGAGTAGAGATGGTTGACTAGTCATCCAGCTAGTCGATTAGGGAGATTGGGCAGTTAATGTTGATATTTTTAGCAGCAGTGTTTTAATGGGCATGCTATGACTGTTGCACTTTAAAATTCTCCATCAGAAAAGTCTTTAAATGCATGCCCTTTAAAGCACCACGCTACACCTAGACCTAAGACAGATGTCTTTGGCCTTTGCATTGCATCTCACACTGTTTTTGAGCATGTCAGTTTAAAAATAGTCAAATGTCTGTCTTGAAATCCTTGCATTCTATTTGATCTGTCTGTTTTTGAATGCAATAATGTGTCTTATGTAAACAATACCCTAAAAAGGCATGATGCATGGCATATTCCATTTGATTTTATATATATAGTGTAGTATTTGGCTGCTCATGGTGATTGTAAATGGCTAATTCCTTGTGTGAACCAGTAACCTTGTAATAACCAGCCCTGAGTTTATTTGAATTCATTTGGATTTAGATTTGCATGATTCCTCTCTTTAAATTAAAGGAATGAAAATAATTCTACCATCATTTATTATCTATGACCTTTTTTTCTCTCCAATACAGCACAGAAGGGGATATTTTGAAAAATGTCAAAAAAACAATTTTTTGTCCTTATAGAAGTCAATTGTCGTCAGACCACATATATCTTCAAAATATCATCTGTGTTGGTTTGAAACAACATAAAGGTGAGTAAATCATGACAGCATTTGCATTATCCCTTTAACATCTTATGTCTTGTAAAAGGGCAATACAAATAAAACTGGCTTGAGTTGATTTGGAATATTAAATCAAATAGAATAACTCTATATGCATCTTGTAAATGTTCAGTACACACTTGTAGAAACACTTACTCCAAATTCATCTTTCCATTGATGCTCCATTTGGAAATTCTCTGCTGCAGTTGCCAAAGTCTATAAAAAGAACAAGAGAAAGTAAATCATATTAATTCGTTAAGCACTGCATCAAAGTATCTGTGATCATGATCAAAGCAACTCTGATAATGAGATAGTCAATTAAATGCAACTGTAAAGCAACATTATATAGCCCTACTGGATATGTATAGTTTAGTTTTTTCCATCACGATAAAAAAAAAAGACTAAATGTGACCCTGGACCACAAAACAGTCTTAAGTCGCTGGGGTATATTTGTAGCAATAGCCAAAAATACATTGTATGGGTCAAAATTATAGATTTTTATTTTATGCCAAAATCATTAGGATATTAAGTAAAGATCATGTTCCATGAAGATATTTTGTAAGTTTCCAACTGTAAATATATCAAAACTTTATTTTTTGATTAGTAATATGCATTGCTAATAATTTCATTTAGACAACGTTAAAAGGTGATTTTCTCAATATTTAGATTTTTTTGTGCACCCTCAGATTCCAGATTTTCAAATAATTGTATCGGCCAAATATTGTCCTATCCTAACAAACCATACATCGATTGAAAGCTGATTTATTCAGTATACATCTCAATTGACCCTTATGACTGGTTTTGTGATCAAGGGTCAGAAATGTGTGACTATACACAGACCTTAATCATAAAACAACTGGGCCGAACAAATTAACTGCAAATGGAGATAGATACTAGTCGTGTAACATAGAAACTAATATAGAAAACTCAACAAAACTCAAGACATCATCTCTAAATTCTCACAAACAATTCAGTTCCAGCAGCCTTGGTTCTTGCCCAAAAGGTGACAGCAAACAAACATGTGGGCAAGAGGTCTGACAGGACAGTGGGTTCTGTTTAAAAAAGGGCAGAAGAGAACAGAATAGAACGAAACATTCAGGTCTTTGTTCTGTCACCCGGAGCACTCTGCAGCTCAACCCCCGCAACACACGCAGTCTGAGAATCTTCCCTGAAGGAAACGCTACTGTAACATGGTGTGACATTTCCAGAACAAAGACGAGGATTCATGACTTCTCACTCTTTGACACATACAATATTTCAGAATATATGTTGGGATTTTTACAACTTGGACAGAATAGGATGAATTCTGGTGCTATTGTCAGTTACACACGACCATGGTTAACCTAAATGAGCAAATGTATAACTCAAGAGAAAAAAAAAATGTCAGTGCTGTGCAGAATATATGGAATTTTTTGAGAATAACTAAACAGCTACATTCTTCAGCAGCAACAAAACAATTTTTTTCTAAATAATGTAGCATGACAAAATCACTTACTAATGTTTATTATTACACTCTGCAGCCCTGCTAGCTATTGTAATAATCAATCTGGTATGTCCCTAGAAAACCTTCACTCTCTTTCCCTTAACCTCTCACTGTCTGGCTAGAATTTGCTCTGAACAATGCATTTAAATTTGAATTACAAGCACTTCCTGTGTCTGTTTGCCTCTTTACAATGTATTGCTTATTGTATTCCTCAATTGTAAGTCGCTTTGGATAAAAGCATCTGCAAAATGAATAAATGTAAATGTAGTATGTCATGCTGAATTGTTAGAATAATTATATTCAAAAAGTATTAAAAAATACCCACTATTAACAGATTCATTTATTTTTCAGTTGGTTATTAAATTAGCATATTATCCACTCAGTTGTATTTAGTGTAAAAATATCTAAGTTCACTGCTTTTAGTAAGTTTGATTGTTTTTTAGCTATTTTTAATAATGAGCAGCTTGTACGGTTTCACCGATTCTGACCTAGATTCGACCCATGCCGCAAAATCAGCAAAACAATTAAACCAGATATTTCCAACATATTTGTAGCAAATTATTTCCTTCCTGTAATTTAGTTTAACATTTCCATGTTCACCTCTTCTTTCACCTTTACAAGTAAACAGGCCATGTTGGGGACAAAATATATAAAGGGCACAAAAAATATAAAATAAATAAATTAAACAATTTATTCATTTTAAAAAACAAATAATAAAAAATAAATCAATAAAATCAGTTGTTTATTTTTATATATATATATATATATATATATATATATATATATATATATATATACATTTAACTAAAATACAATTATTCATTTATTTTTAAACAAAAAATAAAAACTATTCATTTTTCTCTAAGTAAATTAATACAAAATTCTAAAATTAAATTAAACAAATAAAATTAATTATTTTAAAAATTAATTAATTTAAAGCCAATTTTTGCACTACCATTTAACACCACTATGTAAACGTCCTACTTCAATTTTTTGTTTATTTTTTAACTTGGCCACACGCTCACACTGTCTTTCATCAGGACAGGCAGAGTTTCTGAATACTGAGCAAGTGTCAACATGTAAACACAGACAGTCATATGCTAATATGTATGGTTGTGATTCAATTTGTAAGCAAATGTTTCTGCAACTTAGTTTCAATAAAATGGTCTAGTTAGACAAGGGAGGAAGTTTCGTATTGTGAACTTTAGAGAGCCTGTCTACATAATACATCAAACTCTTGTTTTAAAAGAGCAAAGAAAATGATATGACAAGAAGATGGAATCATATGAGCCTTATTCGCTTTAAAGGTCTCCCGGTTTGGGGCTTAGCTAAAGCTGATGTTCAGTCATGTAAGCTTCCCAACCCAGCATTTGCCTTAAATAAACAGGTCCATCAAACCTCAAAACCTGCCAACCAACACAGATACCCGAGATCATCAGATACTCTCTCAATAAAGCCACCACTGCTCTGAAATCCAACCCTTCATCTAGAAATTAGTACTGTATAAATTGCACAATGCCCCACTTCTGAACTCCAAAAAGTTGTGTAATTTTATAAGATGGCAAATGTGGGCTCGTAAGGTGGGAGCTAACGATTGCATTTCAGCTTCAACTTGCTCCAGTCTGCAACACCTCTCACAGTTTCAACAAAAACTTTTACAACAATGACATCCATCATCGAAAGAAAAAAAATGCACGTCAACCCTTCTATCCAGACACTATGGATGGTGTTCTTATAAACAGACGGGCACTCACGCACATTATTAGACACTCCAGAGCTGGAAGTCTGGGCTGAGATCCAGCAGAATCTGCACCGCCTCTGCACAGTCTGGGAGAAACTAAAAATACACTGTTTCACACTCCAGCACGTACACATTTACACACGTGCCCAGCGCTTGTTAAGCAGGATATGTAAGACTGCGTTCAGACTAACCTTACTCCTAAAATATGGCAGCAAATTCAGAGAAATGCAAAACAGCAAGTCACTCGTCCTCGTGCAAACGCACTACAATTATAACACACCGTCAGCGTGGCAAACGAGTCGATATATATCTACACGGCATCGACGGCATGCTGCTGCCATAACAACCGCTTCGACTCATTAGTGGCATGTGGTCATTAGAGATCCTCAAGGAGTAAAGGCTCATGGGGTTCATAATGGAAACTAAGACTGAAGTATTTCTGCTGCTCATTATAGAGAATAATCAATTACGTACAATAGAGATAATGAAAGACGGAGGGTAAGAGTTTCATTCATTCAGATGTTTCCTGGCATAAAGCAAAGGCAGGCAAAGGTTGAGAGCTGAACTGATGCGGACTCTAATTTCTGCAGCCTCTCAGCTAGAAGACTTCAGCTTCAGATGACACAGAGGATATGTAACAAGTAAAAACCACAGGAGACACCCATTACTGCAGGTAACACGCAAACGCTATTTACAAGTGACATCAATAAAAGAAGGGGGGGGGAGAGAAACAAAGGACAAAGATAAAAAGGAAAAAGAAAAGAAAGAGAAAAAAACAAAAATAAATAAATAATAATAAAAAAGACAAAAGAAACAAAAATAAAAAAACAAAGAAAGGTAAATAGATAAATAGAAAAGAAAAACAAAAAAGAACACAAAAAGTGAAAAGGAACAAAAAAGAAAGAAAATGAAAGGAAAAAAGAAACAAAAAGGAAATGAAAAGAAAAAAAAAAATGAAACAAAAGAAAACTGCTTTTCTTACTTTGATTTTTTTGTCTCGTTTCCAGTCAAAATATCAAATAATTCTTAAATCAAGAAGAAAGTAAAAATGATTGTCTTGTTTTCAGAAAATTCAGGTCAAAATTAAGTGAGTTTCTGTTTGAAACAAGCAACATAATCTGCAAATAGGGTAAGCAAAATAATCTTGTTTTCTGTTTCTATTGTTTTTTCCTGATAACAAGACGATAATTTTTACCTGTCTAGAAAAACCTTCTTGATTTAAGATTTTTTTTATATTTGGGCTGGAAACAAGACAACAAATCTAAATAAGAAAATTATTTTTTGCAGTGAATAAAATATTTACAACCGCAACGTAACAAGTTTTACAGATTTTGTCTTGCTTTGAACATTCAATTATTTGATTAAAACACAGTTAAGACAATAATATTATGATATCTTACAATTATTATTTTTTTTTAATGTAATTTATTTCTGAAATTGCAAAGCAGAATTTCAGCAGCCATGTCCCAGTCTTCAGTGTCACATGAGCCTTCACAAATCATTCTATGCTGATCTGCTGCTAAATATTTCTTATTATTAGATCATTTTGTCTTGCATCTCAAAATAATGTGTAGCATATAATTTAAGACATCAATGATTGAAACAGTCCAGACAACATACACCATGCAGCAGTACAAGATTTCTAATCAAGAATTGAATGCAGCACCCATTAAAAGTTGTTCAGCTGTAATGGAATCACTTTAGGTCCGAGGCGACTTGACTCAACAGGCAGACCGAACTGTTCATGACAACCGCTCTAGTGACGCAAAGGCAATACAAGTGGCACAAAGTGTCACAAGAACTAATGCGTTCTGTAAATCATGACCTTTGTGTGTAGGTGTGTTGAGAACCGACAGTCCCAGCCGGGTTTGCTTGTTCATCCGCTGCTACTTCACTCGCCTCCAATTCATCAAGCTGATTATAGTAACCACAGTGGAGTCAGTCAATAACCTAACAGGAGGTCCATCAATACCGTTACTCCACTTTAATCTCGCCAGACCGGAGAGAGAGAGAGGAGGAAAAAACATTGAATTACTGTATAGACAGCTCACTGGAATAACTTGTGAATCTCATATTAAAAACTGCATGCATTCAATGCCCTGATCAAAATCAGTGAAAATCTTATCATATGTGGGGAACATTTGTGCTATAATTATGAATGATACCTCAAATCATGTGGCTTAAAGGGATAATTAACCCAAAAATGTAATTCTGTGATCATTTATTCACCATCAAGTTGTTTCCAAACTTTCAAAGGAGTTTCATTTTCAAAAAAGATGATGTTTTGAAGAATGTGGGTAATTAAACCTGGTCCCCATTGACTTCCACAGCATGGAAAAAAATACAATGGAAGTCAATGGGGACCAGAAACTGTTTGGTTACCCACATCTTATTTGATGCTTAG
The DNA here is from genome assembly GCA_027422405.1 of Ptychobarbus kaznakovi. Classification (NCBI taxonomy): domain Eukaryota; kingdom Metazoa; phylum Chordata; class Actinopteri; order Cypriniformes; family Cyprinidae; genus Ptychobarbus; species Ptychobarbus kaznakovi. Next base: position 4,399,686 of record CM049809.1, on the reverse strand, counting down.
TATGGTGGCCGAGAGAGCTCAATGCGCTGCAACTTCAGAAAGCACATGCAAATAGAAAAAGCACCAGCAAATCAAGAACACATCTTCATCAGTTTGACAGCAGGTGCTGCAAATGCTCACAACACAAACAAAGAAACGCACTGCAAATGCTCACCACATATCCAAATAAAGAATTTGATTTGCAGCGTGTTTCTTTATTTGGTTGTGTTGTGAGCATTTCCAGCACGTGTTGTACAATTGACAAAGTTGTTTTTTTAATTTGCAGGTGTTCTTTTTTTTTTTCTTTTTGCAGCGTGTTGAGCTCTCTCGGCCACCGTAGCAGAAGAATGAAATTCATACAGGTTTGAAACAACTTGAGGGTGAGAAAATGATGACAGAATTCATTTTTGGGTGAACTGTCCCTTTAAGTAGAGGTGCGATGTTAGACTGATTATGGTTTCTAATTGGAAGATGATAAAAGAGGTGAAAAATCCCTCTGACTTGCATTGAAGGAGGGACCTGAGCCATGTCTAGAGACCAGACTATCAAAGACTTGAGGGTAGACTCTTTTAACTTGAGCCAGTAAGTAACCACCCCAAACACCCTAGCAACAGCATAGCAACACACTACAGTAAAACACTGAGAGCACCCTAGTAACCACCCTCAAATCTATAGGGTAACTTTTTAGGTATATGGAGTGTTAAAAATTTCAAAGTAAACTAAATATAGTGAAATATGAAGAAAGATTAGCAGTAGTTTGTAATATACAGTAGGCAAGGCCAGTTTATTTATATAGCACTTTTCATACACAGTGGTAATTCAAAGTGCTTTACATAAAAGGAAGTGAAATAAACATTAAAAATAATAAAAAAAAAATTTTTTTAAATTATTTTAAAACAGTTAATAATAGAAAATGATTATACATTAGTGCAATCAGTTTGGACGTAGCGCAGTGCTCATTCAACAAATGCACAGCTAAACAGATGAGTTTTGAGTCTGGATTTAAATGTGGCTAATGTTTTAACACATCTGATCTCTTCTGGAAGCTGATTCCAGCTGCGGGCGGCATAATAGCTAAAAGCGGACTCCCCTTGTTTTGTGTGAACCCTTGGTATTTCTAACTGACTCGATCCTAATGATCTGAGTGGTCTGTTAGGTTTATATTCAGTGAGCATATCTGCACTGTATTTAGGTCCTAGGCCATTGAGTGATTTATAAACGAGTAAAAGTACTTTAAAATCAATCCTAAATGTAACTGGAAGCCAGTGTAAGGACCTGAGGACTGGTGTGATGTGCTCAGATTTTCTGGTTCTAGTCAGAATCCTGGCAGCAGCGTTCTGGATGAGCTGCAGCTGTCTAATGGTCTTCTTTGGAAGGCCGGTGAGGAGACCATTACAATAATCCACCCTGCTGGTGATAAAGGCATGAACAAGTTTCTCCAAGTCTTGACTGGAAACAAAACATCTAATTCTTGCAATGTTTTTGAGATGATAGTATGCTGATTTAGTTACTGCTTTGACATGACTACTAAAACTAAGGTCTGTCTCCAGAATCACCCCAAGATTTCTGACTTGATTTTTAGTTGTTTGACCCCTAGAGTCAAGGTATGCATTCACCTTGAGAACTTCATCTTTGTTTCCAAATGCAATGACTTCAGTTTTTTCCTTGTTTAACTGAAGAAAGTTCTGGCACATCCAACTGTTAATTTCATCAATGCACATTGGCAGAGGGTGAGTAGGCTACTTGGGTAAACAAACAGCAATTTAGTATGCAAATATTATAATAACAACAGCATCATCATCAGTAATTAGACTTTAAAATGGAAGAACTTGACTGGTCTGCAGAAAGCCAAGTCCTAATCCCAGCTGAACACCTCTGGTGTGACTTTAAATGCAGACCTTGAGCCAAAAACTCATCACCAAACACCAATGACTTGTACATTCATTATATGGACAAGAGTACTGGGACACCCCCTTCTTTAGAAGAGAAAAAGGCACTTCCAAACTGTGGCAACAAAGATGGAAACATAATTGTTGTACTTAAAATTTTGATTTCCACCTCTGTTGCAACAGTTTTGAAGTGTATGAAATGACTGTACTCATATGTCATTGGTGTTTGGTGATGAGTTTTTGGCTCAAGGTCTGCATTTAAAGTCACACCAGAGGTGTTCAGCTGCTTTCTGCAGACCAGTCAAGTTCTTCCACACTGACTGAATCATCATTTCTCTTTGATTCTTGTCTTATACACAGAGACACTGTCATGTTAGAATAGAAAAGGGTTCTGTCCAAACTGTTGCTATAAAATTAGAAGCACACAATTCCCTAGAATATCATTATATGCTTAAACATTAAGATTTGTACTCTTGGAAATTACTAAAGTAGTCAAACCTTTCATTAGAAGGGGGTGACCCAATACTTTTGGCAATATAGTGTATCTCGATAGCAGGGAAGAAGATGATTTAAAAAAAAAAAGTCAAAACATCAATTTATAAAATAAATATTTTTTACTTTAAATCTTGTAAAAAAAAAAATTACATTAGACTGAAAATACTATTTATTTATATATTTATTTTTAAATTAAGTTTTATTTTAATCAAATTGTATGTGTTCCATTAATTTTCTGGATTCTATTTGAATGATTTAATTAATTGTTATAATCAAAAGCATCTCTGATTATTTGATTTTATAAAAAATATTATTTTATTAATTTAATTTTCCAGATATGCTGTGTTGTGCATTTACATTTTTACCAACAAAAAAAAAAAATATCTGATAAGTAATTTCTCTGCTAAATATTTATAAAAAAAAATATGTTTTAATAATAATCCTAAATAATTTTGTTAATAATAATTTATCATATATTTAGAAATAAATAAATAAATGTTGCCTTAGCAAAGAAGTATAATAAGCTGCAAGTACTACAATTACTAAATGTACTAAAATTACTAAATAACCAAAGTAATAAATTACCAGAATAAAATAAAAGCACATAATTACTAAAACAAACAAAAATGAAAATACGCACTGAAAACATAAAAGCCAATTTCAAAATATTACTGAACACTATAATAGTAAAAATAATACTAAAATAACTCGTGTAGGGTTAAACTAACACAGGGGATGTCATGAATCATTTACTTGGCCGATATATCTGTTGTTGCACAACTAAGATTAAACTTCAGAGTTTGAGTACATTAAATGGTAAATTACTTGCAAACATTTTTTTCGAAAGTAGGAAACGAATCAAAATAAGAATATGGTATTTTAATCCAGTGGTGCTGTGAAACACTAACAACAGGGAATAACAAGTCAAACACGCTTTTCAAACTTGTTTGCCCCTTGCGATTTAGGCTGATCTTTCCTCATGCTAAACCGGAGACGGCTAACCCAGGTCCGGTCCGTTTGGAATAAAGGGATTTTGACGGGACTGTAAACCACAGCATCGCATAAAGGTGAAACAAATACATCTCTGAATGAGTGGTGAGAGAGAGAGAGAGGGAACTCACCGCTGCTATAATATCACTTCCATCAATCCTGAATTATTCTAGCCACGCAAGACAAAAGAACAAATGACAGAGGCCTGAGCTCACATGGGCACATTCATCTTTTTTCGCAATTCCCATTAAGCCTCTCATTTGCTTCCAGAAAGCTAAGCTACCTGCTGCACACACACTCCGTGCAACTGGCAGCCTCATTTATTCTGCAAAGATCCCGAAAACCAGCAACAAAGATGGTGCTTTCTCATCAGCTCATCAGATAAGATGCTCGGGAAACAATCTAAAATTCACCTTCCTGTCACCTGAATGCACTCCGGTGACCTTAAAGTATAGTTGGTCCATTATTCCAGGACAAAGGCCCAGACAGACTGTGAAGTGACACATGCTATAAACTAAGCAAGGCCGGAGGTATATTGCTTTCTAATGGGAGACTTTGGCTGAGCGTCGTCATTGAGTTAAGGCAGTCGGTCATAAATCCTGTTTGGTGCTGCTCTCCTGGGCAGTGGCGAGCTTCATAAATGATTCAAGATCTGATGCGCACGTCTATTCACAGATGGAGATGTCCTCTGCCCTGTGGTGATGGACTGCAAAGCCTCACACTAATATGGAGCGCTGCCATGCCGGCAGACGTTTAGCTAATGACATTCAAGTGTAATTATTTGCAATAAAGTCAGTAAGGTAATTGAAAAGAAAACTCATAACTAAACAACACAAACTATAATACAATATTTGTATTAAAATATATAAATATTAATAATATGTTATTACAATTATGATAAAAAAAATGAATGATGCATTTATATAGCGTTTTGTGTATTGCTGTACACCCAAAGTGCTTTTACAATCATGTGGGGGGGGGGGTCTCTCCTCAACCACCACCAGAAAATGCATTACTGATTTTGTTTAATAAAATTATTATTATTTTGTAGTGGCAGAACCAATTGTTGTTGTTTTATTAGTTATTAATAATTATTTATTATAATATAATATTATTATTAATATAAATAATATTAAAATGCACTGTTGTTTTCATTATATTATTATTATTATTAATAATAATAATAATCAATAAATATGACTAAGTAAAAAAAACTCTTGCTAAATTAAGAAAATAAAGTACAGAACATTTCTTCAGTTGGTACATTTTTATTTTTAAATGCTATTATTATTATTATTACTAAAATGCATTATTGTTTTTGTTTAATTAAACTTGGTTAATACAATTATTATGATTAGTAGTAGTAGTATAATTATTATTATTATTAGTAGTAGTAGTAGTACTAATTGTTGTTTTATTAGTTTTTATTAATAACTTTTTATTATAGTAGAAAATATGTATTATTGTTAATAATAATTATTATTATTATAAGCATTATTGTTATCATTAATACTGATGATGATAATAATGATAATCAATAACTATCTGTAAAAAAACACTTGCTAAATTAAGATTTAAAATAAAATATATAAATTTGTAAAGGACAGAAACTTTAGTTTGCACATTTTTAATCAATGCTGGATTTAGTATTTCATCTTAAAAGTCTGAATTAAATTAGTCAAAAAACACTTGTTTTGTTATTTAAACTGACAAAAACTAAATTGAAAATTAAATGCAAAACAATAAAAAAAAAATCAGTAAACCTTTCTCAGAACACTTCATAGCAACGCCCTGGCAACCACACAAACAGCACAATATCATCGCATCAGTCTGAATAACTTTCCATGTCATTTTATCAAGGTAATTTAATAAGACTGCTTTTTGAAGTCTTATATGGATTCTGTGTGTGCTGGATTAACACTGCATTGGGTGAAAGCAGCACGAGAAGAAGTGTTACAATAGGATTATCCACTACTGTCAACAAAAAAAATCTTTACAAATTGCAAATGGAATATTCAAATAACCTGGCAATCCAGAGACTGTGATTATGGTGATGGAAGCCGGTAGAAAGGTGTCTTTAATAATGCGATTATCCCCAGGGATATTCAGGCTGACAACAATATTGCATTCATGACTGGATCTCAACACTGCTTTTCCTTTCCCCAGAGGAGCTGAGAGGAACGATCCAATTACCTCTGCACATTACATCCGGTTCCATTATTTAAGGGCATAATCGTTAAACACGGCAGCCAGCATCAGGTAGATTTAGAGGGACGCCTGATTGGAGAAACCCCTTGGCCAATAATAACAGACATGGCAAACGTGCAGTTCGGGTCAGAAAGCTCAGTGCAATTTGACCAAACCACCTTTTTCATTTTCCATTTTTTATTTTATTCACTTTTTGAAAGTGTCAGCTAACAGGTTATATCATACTATTATGCAATTTTTAGGTTGATATTTTATCAACCTACCTTGTAGTACAAGTTTGTTACCCTAAAATAAAGCTTTCTTTCTTTTTACGATTCTTTTCACAATTAACTCCAAATCTGAATTATTTAAATCATAACAAATCCACATTTCAAACACGTAATATTAATAGGACCACGTGCTTGAGAAAAATAATTGGTGACACTTTAAGGTATAATTAAGGTGCAACAAAGTTCAATTTGTTAATATATACACATTTGTTTTTAATTCAAGCTTAATTCAATGTGCTATTTGCTTAGAAAGTTCTAGTAAATTAAATACAAAATAAATAATAATACAAATAATAATTAAAGTGAAAATTGTTCCTACACCATTTTTTTCAGTGATTAGGCACCATGAACCAACAATGAACGACACTTATAAAGCATTTATTAATAAATAAAATGTACTCTACTTTCCCTACGTTTCTCATATTTAAGAACATATCTGTATTGTTTTGCATTTTATTATTATTATCCAGTATTTCGCAGGTAATTTGTTTGATTGCAATTTTATTGCAAGGATTCGTGGCTTGGACCTGAGGAACCACTGGGGGATTTATTAATATCAATAATATTAATTAAATTACCATTAATACAAGTTGAACAAATATTATTTGCCAATTTACAGACTACAGAGGCATATTTATACATTAACAAGCTTAGAAAAATTAAAACATATATTTATTTGTTAGTTCATGGTACCAAATTAATTAATTAATGTTAAAAGAAACTGAATGATTATAAATTTGCCATATTATTGCTGTTTCTATGGCTCAGTGGTAGAGCATTGCATTAGCAGCGCATAAGGTTGTGGGTTCAATTCCCAGGGAACACACATACTGACAAAAAAATGTATAACCTGAATGCACTGTAAGTCGCTTTGGATAAAAGCGTCTGCTAAATGCATAAATAAATGTAAATAAATGTATATTATTAAACCAAAGACATCATGGCCCACATTTCACAATCCAATCAAATCCTGATGGATACAAGTTCAATACATTACTTAAGGTGGGGAACACATTATGGAAGTTCAGTGTGTTTTAAATGCTACATAATATTGTCTGTAATGTTAAAATAATCCTAAATTGTACAACACGGGTTCTATTGTGGCTGTATGTCACGATTAACAATAAAAGTTCACAAAAAAAAAATTTCTGAAAAGTTTCCCGGGAGCCATACAGTGCACAGTTCATTTCCCACGCTCTCAATGCCATGCAGCGTAATCATATCTGTTCTGATATTCGGTGAGAAGCGTTTGATGTATATGGATGTAGAGGCGCTCAGACAGCTGCAACTCGGTAGCAAACAGAGTGTGCCGAGCATCCATCGCTCTTGCCCGGCCCTCATCAGCGGGCCTCTGGCTACCTTCACACACATGCAGTTATCGACAGCCCCTCGCTAATGAAGAAGCCGATAGGCAAGAGCAAAGAGAGAGATACGTCCCTCGAGTCCAACTCGCCTGAAAATCAATGAGCCATTTACAACAGCCTGCATCCTGTGACACCACACACCAATTTACAACCAGGGATGTTAAGCCGTGTAAAACTGACAAAAAATAAATCAAATAAATAACACAACAGTGAGATGTTGATTTAATATTTGGCAATATTCAACTATTAATGCAGGGAAAAGGAAATAGAAATGTTGTATTTTGGAAGAGGAATGGAATTATGTATAAAATTAGATTTATTGAACATAAAAAATAATAAAATATAATGAGAAATAATGTTAATAATCAGAATAATGAACAACCTAGACCAATAAAATAAATCATTTGAAAAACAAATCTAATAAAACAAATTAGTATTAAAATAATTAAATATACACACTCATATACCCTTAATAATAGGTCTATTTATTTGAGGAGCAAGACTGATACTTTAAATTAATTTGTATTTATCATGCCCCATTGGCAAACAGTTTTTATTTTCTTGTTGAAAACATAAACCTTTTTAAATTTAAAATAATATTTTAATAAGACTAAAATACTGATTTAAAAAAATCAGTAAAGCACAAAAATAAATTAGGTTTAATATAGTGAATAAAAATGACAAGTGATTAAAATGTCTTTAATATCTTAATGCTTTTTTCCTGAAGTTAAATCTAGAAAAATTGCCCCCTAAGAAAAACAGTACCAAATAAATAAATAAATAACAGTCAGAGAAAAAGTCAGAGATTTTAATATAAACAAGTCTTATTATAAACCAAATACTGTGAGCTCATATGAGCCACATTCATTTTATAAAACATCCACATTCTGTCTATCAACAATTGTCTATATTTCCTCTTTTTGTTTCATTTTTTCTATAATTTTATGACATAATTTCTTCCTTGGTATCTATGAGTGCATCTAACCATGCATCAGGACGAGAACAGAAGGGGCTGAGATGTCAAACGAATAAGAATCACAGAAAGAAAGAAAGACAGAACGGGTGTCGGCGGTTCAGACTCCTGACAGCATGTGTCTCAAGCGAAGCAGGCCGAGAATGCAAAGCATCCAATTTGGTGCATTGGACAATAGAGGCGAATCTGGGAGTATTAGAGTAGAGGATTTATGGGGCTGTCTGTGGCCTAACTGAGCTCTAGGGATAGATTCTCTCTTTCCAGTGGCCTTTCACAAAGGCCAGCACACACTGCTGGGGACAATAAAGATGAGCCACCACCGATGGATATTACTCTGTGACTGAGTGTGTATTCATTTATCTCATGATTGCAAAACACCACACACACGACCACCCACACACTCTCACTCAGACACAACACTATAATTACAGCTCAGACAAATCATGACAAAGTGACCTCAATACAGAATATCACAGTCCATTCAATGATCGCTACTGAGGGATCATTTAAATAATTGAATAGCAAGCATTAAAAGTGAATTGTGTGATTTTTATAATTAAATAAATTGTGACAATTTCTCCCATCGCGATATTATGTGCAGAGACGACTATGTAAGTCATTTATACTAACCTCCCTAAAGTGTAAACGTGGAAATGTACAGTAATTTCGTCATACAGACAATTCAAATCTACCTAACATTGACATTACCATGAGCTTGCCAGCTTCCAGTTTGGCTTAGTTCAATTGCATTCATTTGCATAATTGATTCTCAATGTGCAGCTGTTCAAAAGCATTTAAAAGTTTGGGTTGCCAAGATTTGTCTCTTATGCTCACCAAGACTGCATGCATTTGATCAAAAATACAGCAACAGTACATTTTACAAACAGTAATTTGAGAAAGTATATATGTGTGTGTGTGTGTGTATATATATATATATATATATATATATAAAACGTGCTTTTCATCGAAGGATGCTAAACATAACTAAGCAATAATTAATAATCATTCATTATTATGTTAATACTTTCGTATTAAGTTAATAATGCATTATTATGTTTTGAATAGTAGTGTATACTTTTTCTCCAATTCTTGGATGAATCATTCATCTGCATTTTAAAGGAATCATTCATGCATGTTCAGTGCAACCAATTTAGAAATGTTGCTGAAAAATGCAAAAAAAAAATTACAACTAATGAGGTGCAAGAGCGGTCCAAACCTCCCAAAATAACAGAAAAAAAGTCATACTATTTTATGAAATAATCTTCTCCCATATAAAAATCACATGAATATTCATATGCAAATTAGAATATAACACATGAGTTGTTTCCTTCACACATTTCCTTTCACTGCATGGAAAAGAGCAGTGTGAATATTTCCTTTTTTGTGATCTTTGGAAGAAAGAAAGCCGTACAGTCTGGAATAACATGAGGGTGAGTAAATTATAGCAATTTAAATTTTTGCATGAACTGCATACACACACACGTCTACACACCATCTTTAAATCCCTGTTTGCATGCAAATAGCAGTTTGAAATCCTTTAAACAAGCATCATTCCTTTTATAAACAGCATAAATAAGCATTCCAAGCCTGATAACATGTCAATTAAATGAGAATCTGAGCTGTGAATTAACAACTCCATTAGAGAACGAAGAATAACAACCAACAAAATATAACGCAGATGTCACTGAGCCGTCTGGGCTTATTAAAAATCCTCTGTACACAGCGTGCTTTGATATGAAACTGCTGGTCTCTTGCACAGACATCAGAACGTGATCGTTTCAAGACAACCCCATCTGCCTGTACGGCACATTTCACCGAGCTGTGCCACGTTATGTTGCACTGTGCTGGGTTATAGCATCCTGTGCAGTTCTAGACTGTGCTTTGAAAAGCACTGTGTGGCTCCGACGGTTGATTACGTGTGTGTAATGCGAGTGAAAGTTCCTCTGGGTCGCTCTCCTTTGATGTGAGGATATTCACAGGAGGACGAAAGACAGCATCTGCTCCTGACACACAGATTCAGTAATCAAGCACACTCATTACAATCCACACACACACACACACACACAAAGATGCAAGCTGATGTCCCACACACTCGCACACACATATAAGATGAAACACCAATAAACCGAGACACGATACGACTTCTGTATATAACGCCAATGAAAATAGAGCCAATGACACCAGATAAGTTGCGTCTGATAGACGTTAGATTACATAACCGATATCGCTATCTGGCAGACATGTGTGAAAACGTCCAGATTTATGTTGGAGAGCACACATATGCAGTGTTTGATGGATATTTTCTGCTCTTGAGCTCTCCTAAGCAAGAAAAATCAGTTCACATAACTATTATTTCTTCTAGAAAGCAATTAGACTGGCAGGAGATCAAATAAAGTCTAAAAAAAATCCTACTTCCCTCTCCTCTAGAGTTTCAGAAGATATCGCAATGTCACAAATTTATTTACAATAAAAAAGTCAACAATCAAAAGTCATAACTCGATTCTCCAAACATCCAGAAATGATTAATACCAACATTAATTTTACATACCCTAAAATATGTTTTTTTTCTATCTATTTTGATTTCTCCAAATACATTTTAGGAGAAACAAGGAAAAAGTTACTAGAAACATAAAATAACATTTAAAAGTTGAGTAAGTAGGATTTTTTATTTTTTTAATTAGGCTACTTTTACACTTGCATTAAATTGATTGTAAATGAGAGTAAAGGCAATTATAATATTGCAAAAGTTTTCAAATAGATGCTGTTTTTCAAACTTTGTTCAAAGAATAATAATAAATATTTTTAAAGCACCAGATCAGCATATTAGAATGATTTCTATAGGGTCATTCTATAGGACACTGAAGAGTGGAGTAATGATGCTGAAAATTCAGCTTTTCCTTCACAGGAATGAATTACATTTTAAAATAGTATCAAATATAAAACAGCTATTTTAAATTGTAATTATATTTCTGTATTTTACATAATTTGAGACCCATATTACTTCCAATTTTCACCATCCTCTGCATCAACTGCAAAAGTAAGTCCTTCCCTACTTTTGTTTTTCTCATTGAACATGGGAGTATTTCAATACTAAAGTTTTTTTTTTTTTCATTGGTTAACATTATCCAATAGGTTATGTCAGCCGAAAAAGTTATTTCAGAGGCAGAGCAAAATATTACTTTGATAAAAACAAAAACAAATATTTTTGTTCATTTAGAATAATGCACCCTGTTGAATTATGCACAATAAGACCAGGAAGATGTACCAAAAAAGTAACATACATTTTGATTTCATGCTGACTTTAAGTCTTCCGAGCAGAAAGAGCAACCTTTGAGCAATAAAAGTCTCCTCTGGGGTGGACTTCATGCCATTTGTATATACGAAAGGACATATTTCGCCTGGAGGTGAGGGATCCCAATTTGAGACGGTGTCAGAAGGATCACACTTTAGCTGTTCTTAATGATCTGACATAGCAGAGAACAGGCAGTCTGGGATGTATGCACACAGGAGAGAGAAATCATTTCAAGTGTCAAACGAAGACCGTAAGGAAGGATGATAGAATTTAAAGAGACAATAGCTTTGCCCCAAGCCAACCCTAAATGACTAATTACTCTCTTCAATCCTGCATCTGCCATTCTCTCCACATACACACATGAAGGTGATTTAATATAAATAATTCAGCTTAATTACTTTTCACATGGCTGTTACAAACAGCCACACACAAAAATACATTAATAATTCAGTTTTTGAGAAGATCCACAACCCAGCTCCCATTATCAAACAGAAATAACAAGTCCAGGCTTAATAAACACCAAGACAACAGCTGGAGGACAAAGGCCACATCGCTAGGATGTCACCGCTGGCACTGTAATAATCTCAATAAGATTAAACGGGTCAGGAACCGAGTATGATTCATAAAACAGGGTCATATTTCACAAAAAACAAAGAGATAGAGAGTATATAGATATATAGACATAAATGACTTGTATGGACATTATAGGACAAAAGTACTGGGACATGGAAGAGAAAAATGCACTTGGCAAACAAAGATGGAAGAATAATTCAGTACTTAAAAGAATAATTCACCTCTGTACTTAAAATTTGTATTTCCACTTCTGTTGCAACAGTTTTGAGTGAATGAAATGACTGTATATGTACAAATCATTGGTTTTTGGTGATGAATTTTTGGCTCAAGGTCTGCATTTAAAGTCACACCAGAGGTGTTCAGCTGGGATTAGGACTTGTCTTTCTGCAGACCAGTCAAGTTCTTCCACACTGACTGAATCATCATTTCTCTTTGATTCTTGTCTTATACACAGAGACACTGTCATGTTAGAATAGAAAAGGGTTCTGTCCAAACTGTTGCTATAAAATTAGAAGCACACAATTCCCTAGAATATCATTATATGCTTAAACATTAAGATTTGTACTCTTGGAAATTACTAAAGTAGTCAAACCTTTCATTAAAAGGGGGTGACCCAATACTTTTGGCAATATAGTGTATTTGGTTTAGATGGTGTCAAGCGTGTGTGGCGGCATCCAGGTGAGGAGTACAAAGATGAGTGTGTCTTGCCTACAGTCAAGCATGGTGGTGGGAGTGTCATGGTCTGGGGCTGCATGAGTGCTGCCGGCACTGGGGAGCTACAATTCAATGAGGGAACCACGAATGCCAACATGTAATTTGACATACTGAAGCAGAGCATGATCCCCTCCCTTCGGAGACTGGGCCGCAGGGCAGTATTCCAACATGATAACGACCACTGCCTTAGCTAAAGAAGCTGAGGGTAAAGGTGATGGACTGGCCAAGCATGTTTACCAAAACCCTATTAGCATCTGTGGGACATCCTCAAATGTAAGGTGGAGGAGCGCAAGGTCTCTAACATCACCAGCTCCGTGATGTCGTCATGGAGGAGTGGAAGAGGACTCCAGTGGCAACCTGTGAAGCTCTGGTGAACTCCATGCCCAAGAGGGTTAAGGCAGTGCTGGAAAATAATGGTGGCCACACAAAATATTGACACTTTGGGTCCAATTTGGATATTTTCTCTTAGGGGTGTACTCACTTTTGTGGCCAGCGGTTTAGACATTATTAGCTGTGTGTTGAGGCGACAGCATTTTTTTTATTTTGAGGGGACAGAAAATGTACACTGTTATACAAGCTGTACACTCACTACTTTACATTGTAGCAAAGTGTAATTTCTTCAGTGTTGTCACATGAAAATATATAATAAAATATTTACAAAAATGTGAGGGGTGTACTCACTTCTGTGAGATACTGTATATTAGTGATGTGCGGATGAGCTAAAACGTCACCCGAATCCGCAGCTTCAAATAAATTATCCACCTGCCAACTGCCCGCACCTATATTTTTGTCTGATTTAGATAACCGCACCGCACCCGATCGTCAAATTCAGGGTTCATATGGTCATGAAAAACCTGGAAAAGGATGGAATTGGAATTTTAAAACAGCAATTTCCAGGCCTGGACTTTAAAAATGAGGGAAATTACTGTAAAACATTTATTCAATATAGCGTGTAGGTTAGATGAGTACATAAATCCACACAAACCATCAGATCAAAGCAGTCATTTGAAAACAGCGTGATTCAGCACCGTGTCCTCTCTCTTTGACCTTCTCTTCACATCGGAGCATCTAGAGCTGCTGCACGCTGTGATACAAGACTTTAGCTCATGTTTCGGTACAGTTGGCAGAATTGTCAATTTCTTAATCGGTCATTGTTGCATCGTCACAGAAATGTATTATTTTCACGTCTTTTTAAGCCTTTCGGTACTCTCGCTCTCCAGAGGCGCTTTTCTTGTGCGCTGCAGACACATCCAAAGCACGCGCTGCGAGTACCAAAATGAGTTTGCAAGCAAATCTTGCTGCGCTTAAGTGGCCAAATTACACACAAAATGACGTCAAAACGGTCGTCCTGGCAAGTATCCTCATAATAAGCACTAGTCGGTTTTGTCTTAATTTAATGTAAACAGTTACGAAAGAAAACACATGTGTATAAGAATTGGATCCATGAAATAGGCCTAGGTCTTGTGACAGCAGCCTAATAAAGCTGTGCGGTCTGTCATTAATGTTAAACAAACAACAAAAGACAGAGGAAATCCCTCACTGCTCTGACTAAATAATATTTTGTTGAATAACTTTAATATGTTAATTTACACTTAATTTCAATTTCTGTAGCCTATTTAGAAAATATAGTTAATATTTGCATCATTAATGATTTATCTTATCCACCCGCAAATAATCAGAATGCATTTTTTTAATACTCGGCCCACCCGAGGTCATCCACAGCGCCCGCGGATATAACCGCCATCCACGCATCACTACTGTATGTGTGTATATATATATATATATACACACACACACACACACACACATATAATTGGTCCCCCCAATGTTCAAGACATGGTTACGGCGTTGGATCTAACTATCCATCTCCCTCTCACAAACCTCTCCTATTGCACAGCTATTCTCAAACAAACGCCTCACATCTATTATTAATAGGAACATGACGGGGGTGAATTATTCACTCTGATTTTCTGTAGATAACAATTAAGTGAAAAATTACAACTTCCACTGCATGACAAAATGCATATTTACTGGAGTGCCATGCCTAGAGGCAATAATTTCCGCAGTAATTTTGCTTGGTCTCAGTGTGATATTCAACATTGTCTCCTCTGAGATCCCTTAACATGTGAAAATCAGAACAGCCCCCGCTACAGATTGAGGAAATGCAAGTCAATTAGGCGGTAAACATTTCACTTTCTACTTAGCTGGACCGAGCAGACAAATATGCACAGTCTAGAGAAGATAATTAAACAACCAAAAAAAAAAAAAGACTTCATCCCACAGATGGAAGAAATGCCTTTTAATTAGGCGGTAACATTTCACTAGCTGGGAAAAGTTGGCCTGTGGGCGCGAGCTGCAAACAGTAACATATGATGGGACGTCTGGTCTCTGTAATGCATCTGAAATAATTTGAAGTCATGGGATTTATAGGATGCACAGAAGGTGGAGAGGACCCTTCCTGAGCCCAGCGTGCGACATGACCCTGTTGCTCAGTACGGCCACTTAAGAGAGCGACCTGCTGAGCACCAACATGCCCCAGGATGAGTGTGGCCGGCTGGAGGCTGGTTATCTCAGATACGGTGCTGATCAAGGGGAGGAGAGGGCTATTTAATAATGCATGTCGAAGCAAACAAGCTCAAACACAGGGCTGAGACCAGACTTGTCTCAGACAAACCAGGCCACTGGATCGATCAACTTACACCCCAGCACACACATTCAAATACAGTCACAGCTGAAAATGAGAGAGATGATGGTTGTAACCTGGCTAAAAGACTTTGATCCCAGTCTTAGGGTTTTCAAAATATAATACCACTAGCAAAACTGCTTTCACTTTGCTATTTTCTTTATTTAAATCAATGCTCTTTGTTTTTGTTATATTGTTTTATTAGTGAAAATTTTTTCAAAAAATCAATAATCAATACAAATAATCATTATTATTATTATTGTAGTTGTTGTTCAGTTTGACTGAAATTGTTTTGATGATATATTATTGCTTTGTAAACTAATAATAAAAGTTAATAATAATAAGTATTATTATTTTTAGAAATCTTACATCTTTACTTTCATGTTTAAATTGGACATTGAATGTGGTTTCAGACATTTGGACCCCTGTATTTGTATGCTTGTGTGTTTGCATGTGCTATCTACACATACACGGGTTCTTACTCTAATCAACACACTCACAAAAGCATGTCAAAATGACAAGTCCCTTGAGCAAATGCATGGATATTAACGACGGCTAAGATTTCCACCTCTCCACACATCAGGAAAAGGTAAAAGCTGCCTACTGGTAAACAGTCACAAACATAACGATACACACGCCACATGATGTTAGAGGTTGCGGCTTATTTACATGCTGCATAGCTAGCTCTAGTGGCTGTTGACCTGCAAATATTAAAAACACACCATAACGAGGAAAACAGACCACATGTGACACACAAACACCTGTTCTCAAGCTTGAAACCAAGCCACACTGCGTTTCATCTGCATTATCAAAGCAGATCACAGAGGTTGGAGCTGAGAAGGCTGAGGGTTTGTGTCTGTTTTCAGAATGGTGCAGTGGCTGAGAAAAACAGAGAGACATATGCTAAAGCAGTCCTTTATTTAGTCAGCTGACGGCAGCTCTAGGGGAAGCTATGTCTGCGATTCAAATTTTCATCAATCACTAGAAAAAAACGGAAAAAGATTTGCATTTCCTTAAGGAAATAGCAGTGGCTGTGAAGCAGAGAAGGAATGGTGTAAAAGTTTTAGCCAAGATTAGATTTTAAGCTTTAGTTCTGTTAATGAAAAGCCGAATCAGACCTCAGAATCTTGTCAGCTGTGCATGAGAATCAGCACACAGCCTGACTCCATCCTCGTAGTGTAAAGGCGAGGAGAAGGTTAAATAGATGCAAAAAAAGCTACATTATTATTCGGAATGCAAATTGATGCAAAAGACTAATCACAATTCAGTATGCTAAATATAATAAAGTCATCACTGTCAGTTAGATTTCCAATACCAAACATTGTACACTCAATGGGAGATTTTCAGAAGTAATCATACATTTCTAACTAACATTAATAAGAATGATTTAAAACAAAACAAAAATAAGACACGTGAGGCTCAAATTAAATTAGGAAAGCAGGAAATGGTTTCAAGTTGTTCAAGGTTAATCGCAAAAAATCTTAGCGAAGAAAAAAATAATCAACAGAAACAAGATTTCTTAGATGTCTCAAAACCCTCCTTCAATGTAAGCCTACGGAATGGTTATTATTGTAATTAATAAAACTAATAAGAAATTTTTTTTTTAAATGAAATAAAGCTGAAATAAAATAAAACAAATATTAGATAAAATACTAAATAAAAACCTAAATTAAACTAAATACAAATTAGAAATACATGTTTTTGTGTGTTTTATTTTTTACTAAGTTAAAGTTGAAGCACTAAAATTAAATACAAGATAAATAAATAAACCTAAATAGTATTTTAAAAATGCACATAAAATTTATAAATGACATTCAAATTAAAAAAGGAAAAATAAAAAGCTAATTCAAAATATTAATAAGTATAATACAAATAATACTAAAATAACACTGTTCTATCAGTTTTTTTTGCTTACTGATGGTCTAAAAACCTGAATGCTAAATGAAGTCTGAAAATAGTGTTTTTAAAGCACATAAAATTTTTATTTTTTCAGTTTTGATTAGATTTGTATTAATTTTATGTGCTTTAAAAATACTATTTTCAGACTTCATTAGCATTCAGTTTTTTAGACTATCACGTAAGCAAAAACATTATTAACAAATATATTTACTTGTATACAAGTAATACTAAACAAAACTCTTCTGTCAGAATTTATTCTGCTTATTTGATAGTCCACTACATGCATGCTAATCAGACCCGAATGCGAATGAAAAGCAAGAGCATACATCTGATTTGAGACATGATTCATTCCCAAAGCACGAACAACAGAATGAGTTACATGCCAAAGTTTAATACTCACACTTTGCCTTAATAGCACCACAAAAAGTAAAAATAGAAATAAAAGCAATCAATACTGTTTACACAAACAGCCTTCATACACAACTTAAGTAGATCAGCAAAACATATCCTCATTAGCGTCTTAGTAAACGACCTCCTTGTGGCATTTCCAAGAAAAGGAATCAATATCCAGTCTTGCAAAATCTCAAATGAAACCATCACTCCTTCGTCCCGCTCTAATCTTCCTGTCCGTATACACAAGACAATTGTGTGACAAACTGTGAGGTAAAAACGATTAAATCTATTCTAGTGAAACATTTAAGTCAATGTTAAGTGTTCTGGGGAGGCCGAGAGATGTGGGGATGTAAAACAAGAGCACGAGTGTGTTATTGAGACAGATGTGAGTGAAAGAGCGAGGAAATTCCCAAAGGCCTGTCTGTCTGTCACTAAAAGACAAGAGAACACCTGAGTAATGGGCTGAGAAGGACCAGTCCAAACATCCCTCTCCCTCTCCAGCCTCCATGCAGAGACAACAACATTATTCACACAAACTAATACAATCATCGCCTGACAGCCTTGACCACTACTGAGACTTCCTCTGCATGCTAATGGAGCCACGGGTAGACAAACACAGCAGCCATGCCAAACCCCCTCCAGGTCTGCAGACGGGCATCAGTGAAGCAACGGGCGCAGACACCCGGAATCTTTCAAAGGCTGATAACAATTATAACCTGCTGGCATCCGTCCATCCATCTTTCCAAAGGATATGCCAGCTGGCGTGTGCACGGACACACATGCGAACAAAGGTACACACATACTCATGGATGCTTAGATCAGATGCAGGTCAGTATGAGCACACAAGAGGGTAGATGCAACTTTATTTTTCTGTCTATGGAGCATATGTTCAACTCCAAACAAGCTTTCTAAATTTACACCTGCGACCACTGGCTCTTGATTACATCATGGTTTACAAATTACAGGCAAACTCTAACGGTTTGAACATGTAAAAAAGAAAATCTATACATATATGAATCAAAGATGAAAAAGGTATTTTCAAGCATCAAAACAATACAAGTTTAATACAGCTTTATTTTTTTCATACATAAGAATGTGTCCGATTTAATAAAAAAAATTCTGAGCATAAAATAATGTATATAATACATTATCCCCATGATTTAGAGGAGACAACCACAAAAATGTCATTCAGTGTAACGTATGCCTTGTCAGGCATATTTAGAACACATTTTAATTCTTTAAAATTAGTGTTGTCAAATCAATTAATCGCTATTATATATATCAGTCATGGCCAAAAATATTGGCACCCTTGGTAAATATGATCAAAGAAGGCTGTGAAAATTAATCTGCATTGTTAATCCTTTTGATCTTTTACTTAAAAAATTCACAAAAATCTAACCTTTCATTGGATTGGATAATAAGAATTTAAATTGAGGGGAAATATCATTATGAAATAAATGTTTTTTTTCTCAAATACACGTTGGACACAATTATTGGCACCCCTAGAAATTCTTATGAGTAAATATCTCTGAAGTATATTCCCATTCGTATTCACAATTTTGAGCACTCCAGGGTGATTATGAACATGAAATTATCCAGCCATGGCTTCCTGTTTCACAGAAATATAAATAGGAGGGAAAACAAAGACTAAATTCCCTTAATCATCCATCACAACGAGAAAAAACAAAGAATATATTTATGATGTGCAGCAAAAGATCTTTTTGAGCTTCACAAATTAGTGAAG
The DNA here is from genome assembly GCA_027422405.1 of Ptychobarbus kaznakovi. Classification (NCBI taxonomy): domain Eukaryota; kingdom Metazoa; phylum Chordata; class Actinopteri; order Cypriniformes; family Cyprinidae; genus Ptychobarbus; species Ptychobarbus kaznakovi. Next base: position 4,380,221 of record CM049809.1, on the reverse strand, counting down.
TGGCTTTAAGAAAAGATCTGGAGCGGTGAAAATGCCTATTACCACCATCAGGGCAATTATTAAGAATTTCCAATCAACATAAAATGTTACGAAACTGCCTGGAAGAGGACGCGTGTCTATATCGTCCTAATGCACGGTGAGAAGGAGAGTTTGAGTGGCTAAAGACTCTCCAAGGACCACAGCTGGAGAATTGCAGAAAATAATTGAGTCTCCGGTCAGAAAACCTTTAGAAAAAAATTGTTACCCATACCTGCAAACTCGCAAGAGATCAAAAAGGTGACATAGTTCAGAATTGAAATCTTGTAGGGGGGTCTATAATATATATATTTTTTAAATGTAACATGAAAATGAAGCTTTCTGGTGCACTCCAGCAACAAAATAAAGGAAAAAGACAACATATCCTTCAAGTAAAGAAAAAAAAACATGTATACAACAAACTTTTTGGACAGTGCAATGCTCTTATCATCAGTGTTCATACTTCTCTTTGTGAGCAGTGGAGTAATTTATTTTTGCTTATTTTAATGTTCATATTAGAGTATGCATACTATCAACAAACTAGGAAACAAAAGCTGCATCTGAAGTGGCATTACACAGACTGTTTAATGTAGCTGAGGTGCCATAAATGGACTTACACCACACAATTTCAAATGCATAAATCATTTTACAAGATTAATGTTTTAAATGTTTTTGAACATACAAGTTAAAAATGTTGGGAAAAATGCATTACTTTTAAATATGAAACCAAACCACCAGTAGAAGGTTTTAATGAGCGAGTCATTAGTCATTCATTCAAACGGCTGATTCATCATAAATTCAGGCAAGTGACTAACCTTTATGAATAGGTTACTGCATCATTGACTCACTTTATTCATTAAAAAACATGGATTCCTTCAGTAACAAAACACCACTGTGTTGCTCAGAGACACAAAACACTTCTGCTGTGGATCTGATTGAAACTTGAGCAAAAACAGTCAATACTGTTTTACAAATTGCGAACTTTGTGTCAGCTTAACTTCCACGCCAACGACATGTGTACATGCGAATATGAGCGTAATTGTGCCATCAAAACAGACCGGCTGTGAGATGAGGTGTGTTCGATTTGAACACAATTCGCGGTGCTTTGATTTCATACAGCGATCGGTCTGCGCATTCAAGTTGAACCGAGAAAGAGCCTTTGGCCGAACACACTCCTGTCCAGTGTTGCCAAACCCCTCCCTCAGAAAAGCTCTAGAACCACCCACAAAATTCTAAATTTTTCACAAAAAGTTGCCAAATATGAAAATAAAATAAATACAGGTACATTTGGTAATGGAAAGTGTATATATATATATATATATATACACACACACTTTACAAATTATGAAAGTATATAAAATAGAAAGTATGAAGATTTTATGAAACAAAAAGATGAAGTATAACAAAAAATTCTGAAGTGAAATTAGGAAATGCTTACTTGTAACTCTACACAACACATTAGAATCAGTAAATTATTCCTGTGATCGGGAAGCACATCAAACATGGAAATGATGTAAAGACACAAACGACACACATAATGTTGGGCATTTGTTTCATGTGTCACCAAAGTGCATCCCTGTCCTGGTCAAATACAACAAATACGAGATATTATGATTCTCCAAAAACAAAACCTTTATTCAAACAAACTTATTTCAGTCAACACACACTATTTTACGTGGCCGAGAGTGCATCATATTAAGAAAAAACTTCATCAATTTGACAATACACACGCTGCAAATACTCACAACACAACCAAACAAAGAAATGCAAATAAATAGTACAATCGTGAGAATGAGCAGTGCGTTTCTTTATTTGTTTGTGTTGTGAGCATTTTTAGCACCTGCTGTTAAATTGATGAAGATATTTTCTTGATTTGCTGGTGCTTTTTCTATTTGCATGTGTTTTCTAAAGATGCAGCACGTTGAGATCTCTCGGCCACCGTACTATTTCTACAAAGTAAGTGCAAAATACTGCATCCCAGCACACATGACACACTGTGTCTCTCAGTATCTGGTTGACATGATTGTGCATGAATTGCAGTATAACATTTGTGTCTGTGGTTAAAACAAGATGTTTATGCACTGAGTAGTTGGTGCCCTGATGTAATCATTTTTTTGCATATTTTTTCTCTGCCATCTTGATGCTTATAATGAAATGGTGGTGTGCGTCATCATATCTGAATGGCAGGCGTACTGATGTTTGTTCACTGTGCAGACTCATAAGCTTGATTGAGAGCAAACGTGAGAGGTCACTGGCCTACGGCAGGGTGTGGCCAAGTAAAAAATAAAGAAATCTCCAAAAAAAAATCAAGATTTTTTTTTTTAAATATAGCTAAAATAGCTCCATGTCGCAACTAAAAAAAAAAAAATCAATAAAAGTCGCAGCAACAATGAGAAACTAGCTAAATTTGGTGACAAAATCCCCAAATTTGTTCCTATCTACGAGCTTGCAATTTCTCTCTCTCTCTCACTTCGCCCAGACAATCCCCCCCCCACAAAAAAAAAAAAAACCTCTTCGGATCTAGACGATTCACATAAATTATATATTTTTATTCAAAACTGCAAAATTTGTCAAAAAGCAACTAGTTTTCAGGTATGGTTACCAATTGTTTTCTTGGTGACTATGGTCCCAGCTGCCTTGACATAATTAACAAGATCCTCCCGTGTAGTTCTGGGCTGATTCCTCACCGTTCTCATGATCATTGAAACTCCACGAGGTGAGATCTTGCATGGAGCCCCAGACTGAGGGAGATTGAAAGCTATATTGTGTTTCTTCCATTTGCAAATAATCGCACCAACTGTTGTCACCTTCTCACCAAGCTGCTTATCGATGGTCTTGTAGCCCATTCCAGCCTTGTGTAGGTCTACAATCTTGTCCCTGACATCCTTGGACAGCTCTTTGGTCTTGGCCATGGTGGAGAGTTTGGAATCTGATTGATTGATTGCTTCTGTGGACAGATGTCTTTATACAGGTAACAAACTGAGACTCCCTTTAAGAGAGTGTTCCTAATCTCAGCTCCTTACCTGTATAAAAGACACCTGGGAGCCAGAAATCTTGCTGATTGATAGGGGATCAAATACTTATTTCACTCATTAAAATGCAAATCAATTTATAACTTTTTTTAAATGCATTTTTCTGGATTTTTTTGTTGTTATTCTGTCTCTCACTGTTCAAATAAACCTACCATTAAAATTATAGACTGATCACTTCTTTGTCAGTGGGCAAAAATACAAAATCAGCAGGGGATAAAATAATTTATTTCCCCACTGTATGTATATATATATATATATATACACACACACATGTGTACTTTATATATTTTGATGTTTACGCAATCATAAACAAATAAAGCAGGATGGTCTTACCTGTAGAGCTGCGGCTCGCTTCTTCAAAAAAAGTTCTATATTACGTGCCGCTGTTTCCACAAGCTGTGATGCATTATTTGTTTTCACGGTGAAATAATTCTCTTTATCCATAAAGATCTGCCATAACAGAGAGAAAATACATTCATTAGGGACTCTGGTAATGAGATGATGGTTTACCGGTAATTATTATTTAGATAATTATGCAGGCTTTTATTGAGGCTTAACTTTCGCATATGATTTGTTGGGGTGAATACACATTCAAATACACATACATCAATATGTGCAGGGGTGTGTGTGCGTGGTAAAGTGTGAAGGCCTTTGGACCTCTGACCTGTCTTAGATTATTCCCAGCGCTGGCTGTGTCTGCTAGAGAAACCAGCTCCTGCTGCAATTGATCTACCCATTCTTTTATCCTGAAACACAAACACCTCATATTAAATACACAGTTGCAATCTAAATATATACCTAGATGGGTCAGAAAATGTGATGGAAAACAATTCAAGTCTTTATGAAGTAAATAAGCCACAGTCATAAAGACAGCTACATGTGTGAGTCATATTGAAAGCAATTTGCAGTATGGAAGAGTTACAGCAAATGTGATTTCATGACAGGTGCTTTCAATATGCATGTTTTAAAAATAGCACGAAGCAGCTACAAACGACTATATAGTCAGTTAAGTGAGCACACTGCAACCAATAACTCGGTGAACGCACAAAAAAACATGTCCTTCAGAGCAAACACAAAACGCTTCCAGCACAAACATGTGTACCTCAGAAACGGCTTTAGGGATCGTTTGCTGTGTTTTGTAAATGCTGTGCTTTTATTTTGAAGTTTGTGTGACCCTACCTGATTGTTTGAACTAAACAAATGGCTCATTTATTTGATCGAGATGACACAAAAATCGATCAAGCAAGTCAAATCCTCAATATACCTGGGCATATCAAACATAGCAGACGAAGGTTTGTACAAACACAGAGAAGTTATGAGTGAAAACGGCACCTATACCTGGTAACAATCAGCGAACATATGCAAAATAAGAACATTTCACAAGAACTTCAAAATAAAAGCACAAATGTACCAAATTAAATGCATCTGCAGAATAAAAAAAACTGACAATCCCTCAAACTGCTACTCTTTTATATGTTTAAATATTTATATTTTGAGAAAGCAAACATAAATCTTTAACTTACAATTCCTCTTGCAAATCTTAAAAACTGTACATGGCTGCAGACCTGTTCATATATACGGCAAAATACATGTTTGTACATAAAAAAGACTACATTTAGAGAAGTCACTGGTTCCAATGACTGCTCCACGTGGTTATATAACATCCAATTCATATTAATAATTACTCCTACTGTACAACCAGACTTTGATGGAAACTCTTTTTCTTCGTGATATTCCTTAATGTTACACTGCAAGAGGAAAAGAAGAGTGAAGTCATGGACATCAGGATGAAGTCACATGTCTTTCATGGCCTCTGTGATCACAGATCTAAAATTACCCAAACCACGATGAGAAATTCAGGAGGTGTTTGTGAAGTGTGAAGGTATCATCTCCTGAAGAACTATGTTTCTGACAAACTGTGATCCTAAACACTCATTTGTTTTATTCAATATACATTTTATATCATTTAGTATAGTTTTTATTATTATTTATCACTATTTGTTTATTTTTTTACTTATTTATTTTTGAGAAAATGCTAAATAAAACTTGTCCTTGCTAAATAAAACTTTAATTGTCTTAAAAAAATTAAAAAAAATAAAATAATGCCTATAATTTACTAATAACGTGTCACTGTTTCCACAAAAATATTAAGCATCACAACTGTTTTCAACAGTGATTATACAAAAAAAATGTTTCTTGAGGAAATAAATCAGCATATTAGAATTACTTCTGAAGAATAAAGACGAGTAATGGATGCTATAAATTCTGCTTTCAAAAAACAGAAATAGGGGAAAATACATTTAAAAAAATATTAAAATAGAGAACGGGTTAAATTGTAATAATATTTCACAGCATCTCTGTTTTTACTGTATTTTAATAAAACAACTGCAGCCGTAGTAAGCCTTTTCAAAACCATTATGTAGTGTGTGTGAAATCATTTCTTATCTTTACTTATTAAACATTCTCACTCACTCTCACTCACTTATGCTGCACGGGAATATTTGGTAAAGCATTCTGCCCTCTCATGTATTATTTTTGTGAGAGACCAAAAGTCTGCCATCTACAAAGAAGCTGAGTAGTGGCTTTGTGGTACCAGAGAAGGCCAGGGTCTTACTCTCTTTCCCAGGAGAACAAAAACACACATATCCACAGCAGTTGTCCAAGTGTGAACCCAGTTGTGAACCCAGGCCGCCAATACTAGTATAATAAAACCCTCGGTGCTGTCTGTATTGGGGTCAGAGCCGAATTTGAAAAATGAAGTGAAAAAGATAGATGGGCTGCAAATAATTCTGAATTTAATATAGGCTCCTCCTATTCTTCTCCTTTAGTGCTCTTTCTATTGTTCTGTCATAGGCTTTTTCCTCAGGGGCTGGAAACAGAAGCACAGATGTAGGTTGCAATGAGACAATCTGTTGGAGGTGCTTTCTAACGAGCAGAGGTGGACAGATATGGTTATACCAGCACTTTTTTTACTGCTAAGTCAAAATATCCTGTTTTCAACTATGCCTCCAGTAATGTAAAGTCCCACACATTCTTTAAAACACCCTGTAAATAAGCCTTTACCAGTCAGGCCTCCTTCAATCACAGGGCTTTGGCTGGCTCACAGGATGTTGCACGCTATAAACGTGCAACCACACACGTTGCCAGGTTTTATGGTGGGAAAAAAGCTAAGTTTCTCACAACCACCATGACTTGTGTACTGATGCAACAAAGTCTAAAAGTATGCAGATTTAAGTAACACTTAAAGGAATAGTTTATCCAAAAAATATAATTAGCTGAAAATAGATGTGCTTCTTCATCCGAACAGATTTGGAGAAATTGTAACATTTCATCATTTGCTCAACAATAGATCATCTGCAGTGAATGGGTGCCGTCAGAATGAATGTCCAAACAGCTGACAAAAACATCACACTATTCCATAAGTAATTCCCACAAGTCCAATCCATCAATTAACATAATTTGAAGTGAAAGCGGTGTGTTTGTAAGAAATAAATCAATCTTCAATGCGCTTTTTAACAAATATTAGTCAAAACATGAGTCCATAATTAGTCAGTAATAATTCATAATAGCGCTTCCTCCAGCGAAAGTCCATCCCACATTGAAATAGACCAACAAATGATTTAGACTTTTATCATTTTTATCAGCTGTTTGGATTCTCATTCTGATGGCACCCATTCACTGCAGAGTGTAATGCTACATTTCTCCAATTCAGCTCCAATGAAGTAACAAACTCATCTACATATGGGATGGCCTGAGGGAGAGTACATTTTCAACAATTTTTCATTTTTGGGTGAACTATTCCTTTAAGTTGAAGCCTGGTGTACAGTATAATAAAAGTCTAATCATAGTTAAAATATACTACAATACTTCTTACTATGCATACAATGTATTGATTATAATGTGTTTTAATGCATCCCTCTTAAAAGGTGTAGCCTTGATGTTGCAGTTATTCATGAGAACATACAATGGTGCATTTTGAGGCATAATTAATGCAATAAGAAAACTTTTATAATGTATAATACATACAGGCCTCAAGTGAAGTGTTACCTAACTGTTTATGTATCTTTTAAAGGTGCATCCAACAGCATGATCTTGAATTAAAATATACGTCTATCTAGTACAGTAGGTAAGATAAAATGTCTGGTCAAAGGAAACAGCCACAGTTCTTTAGATGGATTCTGCTAAAAGGTAATTTGTCAGTGATCATAATGAGTTTATTCCAGCGAATGTGTGCTTTCACTCACTTACATTACCAAGGTCCATTCAGAGATTTCCCTGCGCTCCTCTATAATAAGCTATTTAATCCCTTTACAGGCTGAGGATTAGCGCTCATCTGACAGGGGAACAGAACTGTGACTCTAAGCTTGTTTTCTTTTTAAAGAACGTATGTCTGAGCTTACGCTACACAGTTGCTGCAGGGAACAATGCAAGGTTCTAGACTAGGGAACCATGCAACTGTTTTTAAGGGGGCACAAGTAGCAGTCAGACTTGGGTCAGTTAGGACAGATAAAACAAAGCTCTAATGCTACTAAACTTGCACGCTTTGACAAATCCTGTTATTGTTTCTTTTTAAAAAACATGTTATTGATAGCTTACACATTCCTGTAGCTTAAACTGTTGAGCGTGGCACTAGCAACACCAAAGTCAGTTCTCAGGGAATTAACTAATTAAATGTATACCTTAAATACAACACAAGTCTGTCAAACACTATTCAAAAGTTTGGGGTGAGAAAGACGTCTTGAAAGAAGCCTCTTATGCTAACCAAGGCTGTATCAAAAATACAGTCAAACGGTAATATTATGAAATATTATGACCATTTAAAATAACTGTTTTCTATTTCATATATTTTAAAATGTAATTTATTCCTGTGATGACAAAGTTACATTTTCAACAGTCATTACTCAAGTCTTCAGTGTCACATGATCCTTCAGAAATCATTATAATATGTTGATTTTGGCCTGCTTGTTAGCAGAGCTTCTATTATAAATGCTATTTTTAAATAATAATAATAAAACAAACTTTGCAGAGCTAATTAAATAAGACTTATATAAACAATATAATTTTACTTTTTGGCTGAACTACTCTTTTAAGTGTGCTCCTACACACCGCTTAATACAGCATAACATATATGTGACCCTGGACCACAAAACCAGTCATAAGGGTCAATTTTTCGAAATTGAGATTTATACATCATCTGAAAGCTGAATAAATAAGCTTTCCGTTTGTTATGATAGGACAATATTTGGCTGAGATACAACTATTTGAAATCTGTGGGTGCAAAAAAAATCTAATTGTTGAGAAAATCAACGAGAAAATTAAGGCGAGAAAATCGCCTTAAAAGTTGTCCAACTTATTTTCTTAGCAATGCATATTACTAATCAAAAATTAAGTTGTGATATATTTACAGCTGGAAATTTACAAAATATCTTCATGGAACATGATCTTTACTTAATATCCTAACAATTTTTGGCATTAAAAACATCAATAATTTTGACCCATACAATGTATTTTTGGCTATTGCTACAAATAAACCCCAGCAACTTAAGACTGGTATTGTGGTCCAGGGTCACATATCTTGTCCTCTCCACAGGAGAGTGGCGTCTCTGTGTCAGTAAGTGGACCAGTCTGGGACTGAGGGACAGATGTCTCTGGCTGTCAGGAGGACACATTCACAGTGATCACCTGCGTCATCTCTCAGTGGGAATCCTCCCTCAGTTCCCTATCGAAAAAGCCTGTATCGGCACTAATACTACCAATTGAAAGAAACCAGAGGAGCAGTGAGGCTTATGTCGCTCTAAATTGAGTGGATTAGTTATTGAGTACTCTCACTTCCTTTATAAGTGTATCTGAGGCACAGATGGGAGGGACAGACACTAGTGTTTTATTTATTTGTTTTTTGCTGTTTTTGTCTTGATGCACCTTATCTTTCTTCTCTCCCACAGTAATGGTTTCAACAATCGTTGTACATCCAATAACAGACAGAAATAAAACTAATGGTGGGAAGCAAATTGTATATGCAAAAAACACTGAGCTACATAAAAATAAACGACACATATACACATATTTTAATACTTACAGTATATCTCACACCTAAAGAAGATGGTTAAATATGTTATATCTTAAAGGGACAGTTCACCCAAAAATGAAAATTTACTTAACCTCAGGTCATCCAAGAAGTAGTTCATCAGAACACTTTTAGAGAAATTTGGCTTTGCATCGCTGTTTACCAATAGATTCTCTGCAGCAAATGGGTGCCGTCAGAATGAGAGTCCAAACAGCTGATAAAACAACAACCAATCCACAGGACTCCAATCCATCAATTAACGTCTTGTGAAGTGAGAAGCTATGTGTTTGTAGTAAACAAATCCATTTTTATAATGTTTTAACTGTTGTCCTCTCACATCAAAATTCACTGACATTTTTAGAAGTTTTTTGCTAATAAACAGTGCTTTTTTCAGCGCATATTTCTCTTCTGATTCAAACTAGATGACTGTTCACTGGCAAACACAATATTATGTATATAGTACTCACATTTTAGCCAGAAACAATAATTGCTATTCGCTTGATTGGCGGGAGGGTGTGGATTACTTGTGATGTTTTTATCAGCTGTTTGGACTCTCATTTTGACGGCACCCATTCACTGCAGAGGATCCAATGGTGAGCAAGTAATGTAATACTAACTTCTCCAAATCTGTTCCATTGAAGAAACAAACTCATCTACATATTGGATGGCCTGAGGGTGAGTAAACGTTAAGCTAATTTTCTATTTGTGGTGATCCATTCCTTGAAGCTTTCCCCTTACTGTTCATTTACACTGTATTATTCTGCTGTGACCTTTTCAAGGAAACCTTTTCAACAACTGAAAATAACACAAAGGCATATCATTCTTTTTCATTATATTAAAGCAAAGCATTATTGACGTAGATTCTCAGAAATCTAGCTGAAGAGCTCATTTAACAAAAGCACTTGTTATGCGGAACAATTATATCCTGTTTTTACGGCCATTACAAATGTACTGACATCAGTTCAGACCACCCAAGATGTTTCTTTTTCCTGAATGCGTGTTCTAGTACATGAACAAACATGTGGTCAAATCAAAAGGTCCAGCTTCTTATGTAATATTTGCAAATTGTGCATTGATGCATTTCACACCATGCAATAAAACACAATGTGAGACAACAGTCACAATGTAAAAATACACTAATTCTGTCTATCACTGCATTCAGAAATGACAGTTTATAGATTTATGAAAGCATGTAAAAATCTGTGGCATATTAAGATTGTATAACAGTGAGGAAACTGACAAATCTCTTGTTCTGCTGTCACAGCCACCTGGTGAAACAATCACTTTTTAAACAGCAGTGTAGACAATAAGGGCAATTCATCTCAGATGCATCTGTCCTGAAACATGCAGGAATACCTCAATCTACTGAGCTGGGGAACAGCAATGGGCCTTTCGTACAAATTCACAACCGTGCACATCCACTTACTTTTCACATAAGATATAACTTGTCTGCTATACAGACTCATTTAAATATCAGGTTAACAAAAGACTTGTTTGCTCAAAACAGAAAATGCTCAACCATCTGTCAGGTCACATCTGTCTCTCTCAAACACAATAACTTGTTCGACAATGGTCACAATGCGCTTCTGTTGAATATTGTTATGCAGTGCATTAACTGTAGCAATACTGAACTTTTGTTCATTTTGGCAAATAATCTGGGAATCTTTAGCAAGGTAAAATAACGAGTCAATCTTCAGTTTAATATCTCATGCATATTTGTAAAGTGAAAAAAATCTTAAATCGTGGGAAAAGATTACATAAGGTGAAAGTGAAATGGAAACCACAGGAGGTAAAAGCTTTAACCTGGCTTAACCTTTAAGATTAGTATCAGTACAAAGTTGAACACATGCACACAATATGTTTGTGAGATTAACAGACCTTAATTTATCAAAGTTCACCAATAATCTAAAACAGAGTGTTTAGCTGGAGAACCATTGCAAACAGATCGGAGACCGGGTTTAAGCAGTGAATGAATGAATCATTCTTTGGAGCCAGTTCTTTTCAATTGGTTAAACCAGCTCAAAAATTGTACTGATTCTTTTATGAATCATAGTCCAACTCTGACTCACTGATTCAGTCCCATGGGTTCTCAAGATCAGTGGAGGTGAAGATCATAATCAGAAGACTTGGGATTTCGCTTACAAGTCATACAGAACACTTTTAAGGTGCTTTTTGTTCCTTTGTTTGAATATTAACAGTTGTGCTTAACAGAAGTTAAAAAAACTTTTTTTTCACAGAAGAAAGTCACACAGGTTGGAACAACGTGAGGGTGAATTAATAATGACAGAATTGTCATTTTAGAGTGAATAATTTATGCCTTAATAAACAAATCAATAATGGAGAATAATGTCTCCTCCCCCCAATCATTCAACTTAATTCAAAATATCGATTGTGAATTTGTCTGCTGTATATTAAACAACGTTACTTAGTTAACAACATGGAACATAATTTGCATATTCTCTTTAAGTTTACATTTTCGTTTCAGCGTTTGGACGATATTGACCATTACTGGGGAATATAGGTGTGAAGACAATACTTGTTTATAATAAAACAACAATCAAAATTAAAGTACAGATTACATACAGTTAAATTCATGTTAAACTGCACACAAGTAAATAAATAGTTTGTGTATTACGCATCCAGCACGATATACTCTCACAAAAACTTACAATGCCACTAACGCACCTTCAAACAGACACAACGCGGCTGAATGAAAGAACAATGCGTTTTAATCAACAGTTGAAACACTGTGACGCTATACTGCACAGACAACAACGTCAAAGTACTTACATGAACGGACTGGGGAACTCTGATGGGCACGAGATATGAACAGATGCGAAGATGAACACCATAAGCACGGAGATTCTGAACGGATTCATGACCAGATCTGTTGATCTCGAGCGCACCAGTTACTTTTCTCCAGAGATATAACGCGTCGCTCTCCTGTCCTGCTGGATAATCTTATTATTTTCCGTCATCAGGTAAGGGACAGACGGGATCGGATTGGTGATGAGTGCCCTGTTGGATAGCTCTATACGCGCCACTTCATGTTACAAAAGCGCGTGTGTGGCTCCTGCGCGCGCTCTGATCAAACTACTGACCCCGTATAGAGCGGAGGGAGAGATCAATAGCCCCGAATCAGCGTCATTCTGCCCACACCCCTCTCTCTCTCTTGCCCTCTTATTGCAATAGCCTGCTATCTTTCATCGGATCTTAATGCAATGCAACCCTCTCCAATCCCTCTCTCTCTCCTCCTCCTTCTCTTATGCTTCCTCAACACTAAGTAACACCCTCCTGAAATCAATTAAGAATTCGTACAGAAGAGCCGTGATGCCCACTGAAAGCCAACTAAAAAGATTTTGCGTTCACATTTTTACGCGTGTACGTAAGATTTTGGCACATAAAGAAATAAACTGCAAAAATTATTATTATTATTATTATTATTGCATGCAGATGGCGTTAATAATAATAATAATAATGTTAATTTTGTTTAGTCTATTATTTGATAGAATATTTATTTTAATATAATTTATATACAAATAAATTATATATATTTTTTCTCATGATGGTATTTTTTTATTTAATATAATAATAATTATTATTATTATTATCATTATTATTGAATAATAATATAATGTAAAATGTTCATCATTTATATAAAATATATATAAATAAAATATTGTTCATGTAGAATGAAGATAGCATTGTTTTTATTTAATATATTTTTGTTGATGTTGTGGATGTCATTTTGTTGTTTTTGAATAATAATAATAACAATTAAATGATAATAAACACAATAATTTATACTTATAAATATATTAGGTATTTGTAGTAATAGTAGTACAGATTTGATAAATATTTATATAATTTATATTAAAATAAATATTCTATCATATAAAAGACTAAACAAAATTATTATTATTAACGCCATCTGCATGCAATAATAATAATTTAGTTTAGTCTATTATTTGATAGAATATTTATTTTAATATAAATTATATAAATATTTATAAAATCTGTACTACTATTACTACAAATACCTAATATATTTATAAGTATAAATTATTGTGTTTATTATTATTTATTATTATTATTCAACAACAACAAAATAACATCAACAACAATATATTAAATAAAAACAATGCTATCTTCATTCTACATGAACATTTTTGTATTTATATATATCTTTATATAAATTATGAAAAAGTTATATTATTATTTTATTATTCAATAATAATAATAATAATAATAATGATGATTATTATTATTATATTAAATAAAAACAATACCGTCATGAGAAAATATTGTATTTATATATTTTATTATTTATATAAACGATAAACATTTTAAATAATAATAAATCATCATCATTATTATGAAAATTAAAACGCCATCTACATTCTACATGAAAACATATGTATTATATTTATATTATCATATGTATAGAAATTATACATTATATTTTTAATAATAACATTTATTAATTTTATTATTATAAAATTAACTCAACACCAAACTACATGTAAAGACAGTGAGCTATTTAATCAACTATTGCCTAAAATACCCTGCATTTTTATGCTTTTGTTTGCATCTGATCAATATCAAAGGCTCTCTGTAGCTTGTTTTCACATACATTCGTTCATTATTAATTTAAGGCATCAGTGAATGATGCATCTCATTCATAAAAAATATACATCTATACATCTTGCATGCACAGCATCCTCTTTTTTAATATAATATAAGGCAATGCTATAAATCGCAGCTGAGTTATATAGCTATAATGCTCGTTTAAATGAGATACTCTTTTTTTTCCTTCCCAATGAAATAAAGTTAATAAGCCAGCGAGCAGGGATGGGAGGCAGGTCGGGGCAGTAAGCGGCGAGTTACCCAGGGATTTCAGCTTTCACCCGTTGCCTGGCAACCGTGCTCTCCGCGGCAACGACGAGTGTCAAAGCAAGGCGCGTGCAACAGGGCGCGAGACTAGAGAGCGCAAGCTCTATAATAGGAGAGGCCTTGTGCTTTTGTTCCCTGGTCTGTATGCAGGTCCATTAGCACCCATCCATTCCCATCGAACCGCGGATCCAATAGGGCCTAGAGGAGGTTTTGTACTGATGCACCGCTGCAGAGAAGAGATACAGCGTGACCCTGTGGTAGCTTCAAGTAGAAATAACTACATAACAAACCAGGATAAAAGCTCTGGACTTGCACTCGGCTAAATGAAAAGACGCCATCCCATCATCAAAAACACACTTTCTCATTAAAACTCCCAATAGGTCTTAAATAGACAGCACTGTTGTGACCTCTTTCCTCTTATGCACGGCCCAGCCGATGATTAAAGGATGCTGGGAAGAGGAGTGCATGTGCACTTTGCTTGCAACCAGTTTAATGTGTTCACCCAACTCTTTTCAGACAGCTCTGTTTATGGGGTCGGGCCTGCACACAAGAGGCTCTGCCACTGAAGTGTATTAGACATCCATGTGCATTAAAAGCATTTCCGAGGACCTTCCAGGTGCATTTGTGGATGAAACTCTTTATGTGCCGGTAGAGTGTTTGGTGTGTTTGCGAGCATGCATGTGGCTTGACCGTGGGCCATTCAGTAAAAGCTAATGACCGAGCTTGTTAAATGTCGACAGGAGATTCTCTAGCCTAGTCTAGACCAGGGGAGTTCAAACTAGGGGGGTGCAAGGCAGTGCTGCTAGACACTGTTATTTTATACCATTGAGATACTTTTATAGTTTTTATTAATATTTTGAATTAGTTTTTATTTTTATGTGTTTCATTTTCATTTGAAAGTGTTGGTTATTTTTTATGTGTTTTTGTGATTTTTGTACTTTTTTTTAAAGGTCATAGTATTTATTTATTTTCATTCATTCACTCATAAGTTAAACTAAATGAAAACAGGACATGGTCATCTGGCAACTATAGCTGAAACAAAAAAGTTTTTTTATATAATTGTATTATTATTTTATAACGTTGGAGTAACAACATTTTTCATGGTTTTAATTTTATTTTCAGTTATCTATAATAACATTGGTTCTAGGTCAGTGGTGAAGTTTAAACATAACATAACAAAATAAATAAATAAAAAACAAATAATAAGATTTACAAATAAATCTGATTTAAATACACAATAATAATAATACAATATTTGTTTAAAAACTAATACAATTTGCAAAATAAAATACAGTTAAATAAAACTGATTTAAATAAATAAAGTATTTAAATAAATAATTTATTTAATAAAACTGTATTTTAATAATAAATCTAACAGTACAGTAGCCTACACTATAAATATTTTTCAACATTTGTGAATTTACTAGCAGTTCATGAGTAAAAACTTTCCCCACGTCAGTTTTTTTCAGTGTAGTAAGTAGCAAAGCGAAATGATGTAACAAAAGAAACTAAATATTTTACAAACAATATCTTACACATTTTATACTCTATTTTTTTCACAGTGTAAATTGGGTGTTTATACGTGAAATTATTTTAATTGCTTCTTAAATTATATGATGGGGGTCCTTCACATGAGATTGATATTTGGTTTTCCATGGCAAGAAAAAAACACACATGTATTTAATATGGGCAACTTTAGCTACGCGTTGATTAGACCTGAAACAAAATACAGCTTTGCCCCTTGGGAGAGTTTTGAGGAAGCTAATTAACTTCATACACGGCGTTTGTCAAAGCAGTCCGGCTGCGACGGCTATCGAGCTAAACATCGTGAGCGGAGTTCGCTCGATTTTCAGGAAAGCGCTCTCATTTGCACAGTATTACCGAGTAATGCTGGCTGATTAAACGGATCGAAAACAAGAATGTATCATGGTCGGCTGAACTGAGGATGAGAATCACACGCTACCACATCCTACTATCCGAGCTACATCGCTCCCCTGGGTCCTCCTACCCCTGCACCCTCGTCTCCATGGCAACATGCCCTGCCTCACATTACCCAGAGAGAGAATGAATGCTCACAACACTCCTCAGAGTCTGTGCTTCTTGTTGTTCCTGCTTTGAAACGAACCCGAGGCTACACTGGTGAATGGTAGTTTCTTTGTGTGGTGGCAGGACTTGTTATCGTTCTGGTAACGCCGCCTTGTGTTCTTTAATTTAGCCCTGACAAAAATGCCGAGAAGATAATGAGGCGCGGATGAGTCACAGTCCCCGTTTACTTAGTAAATATGCTCATGTTTGTTACAGTTCAAATAATGGGTCAGCCCAATCCATACTTCAAAACATTGATTCTTTCGTTTCATAAACAGAATCAACAGCTAAGCTGATCATGTTGTTGAACTTCTTTTGAATACTCACGCTTATTAAAAATATTATATCGCCATCTGCTGGCCAAAACTATTTCATTCACTCTTACACAGTATTTTGCCCAAAACGGGGGGAAACAACCGATAAAATGAACAAATGTACTTTTTAGTAATCATAAGCCATTCTCGGTAGCTAATGTGAAGGTCCTTGTTATAGGCCCATACTACAAGCTACATTTTTTTTTTAAATCATATTGAGAAATATTATAATTTAAAATGTCATTATTCCTGTGATGGCAAATCTTAATTTTCACAGCATCATTACACAGTCTTCAGTGTCACATGATTTTTTATATCAATTCAGTCATTCTAATATGAAGATTTAGTGCTCAAAAAAATAAAATAAAAATAATATATATATATATAGTCATGGCCAAAAATATCGGCACCCTTGCAATTATGTCAGAAAATGCAACACTTCTCTCAGAAAATTGTTCCAATTGCAAATGTTTTGGTATTCACATGCTTATTGTTTTTGTTTGTACTGCAACAACACACACACACACACACACACACACACACACACACACACACACACACACACACACACACACACACACACACACACACACACACACACACACACACACACACACACACACACAGAAGAAAAGTCAAAAACACAGAACTCAAAAAATGGACTGGGCAAAATTATTGGCACCTTGACAAAATGATAAGAAATAATTGCTTTTCAAGCACGTGATGCTCCTGTAATTTGTATTTACACACACCTGTGGCAAGTAACAGGTGTGGGCAATATAGTAATCACACTTGCAACCAGTTAAAATGTGTGTAAAACCTTTGTGTTGTGTGTCACACTGAGCATGGAGAAAAAAAGAAGCAGTGATGGGAGAAAAAAAGCTTTTCGAAGCATTGAATCAAGTGAACCAATTGCTTTGAAAAATGATTCGATGTTTCAAAGCACTTGAAACAGTATATGCTGGCGACACCTGCTGGTGAAAACCTTGTAAAAGCATCAAGAACTCAGACCAAACGTACAAAACAAATGGAAATGTTTTTTTTTTAGAAATACTATTTTTTTAAATAAATAATAAACATCTAAATAGTATTAAATAATGATTGCTTGTGTTATGTGTTTTATTTAAGAATAATCAAACCCTCAACACACAATGAACTAAATTCATTATTTAATGGAATAGTTAATTTCTGTAATTATTTAATAGTGTTACCTGTCAGGGGAAGGAGGTGGTTTTAATTCCATCGTAAGCTCATTTTGTTACGTGTAAGTTATAATGTGAGGTTGAAAGTAACTGATGTTTTTATTTTTTAAATATATAGCCATCTGTGCTAAAGGGAGTTATCTTTTGTTTAACCCAAACATCTAGCCCTGAATTCTTTATTTTTATAGTAAAAGTTTGTGAGATTTCATGATTAACTGGGCAACCAGAAGTGGTTCATGTGTTCACTTTGAGATCAACAACACCCCTAGTGGTGAACCATCGGAGTTTCGAAACGTTTCGAGACAGTGTGATGTAACGAAGCTTCGTTTGGTAAAATCACGTGACCTGGCCGGTTTGACACGTGCTCCGAAACACTGGCCGTTTCTCGCCTCCGGTTATCTACACTGTATTACAATACAACGAAATATCAAACACACTGCCTCTTTTTGTTTTCATGTAAACATATTAATAGCCGCAAAAATGTAGTTCAGGGAACCTACATACATTACAGTGAAACGAAATATTATATCAAACAGCGTTTTTTCTGTTTCATTAAAAATATTAACAGCCACAAAAAATTATATCAAACACCACTGAGTTTTGTTTTCTTCAAAATATAAAACAACGCTCTTTTCGTTTTCATTAAAAAAATACAAAACATTAATATGTGGTTTAGGTAATATGTGCACATATATTCTGATTATCTTTACTGTATAATAAAATGAAATATGACAAGCACAAGTCTGCCTTTTTTGTTAAATGTCAGTTTTAATTAACAATAATAGCCATTATAAAAGTAGAAGTATAATAAGAGACTTATGTAATAGGAAATAAAGACAAAGGCAAACAAAATCAGTCAAATGTATGTAAAAAAATAAAGTCAGCGCTGTATTATGATTAATAAATAAATAATTTATGAAACATAACTTTGTGTTCAGTCAAAACAATATGACCTGGAATAAATAATAGATTCATGAGACCGAAGATTGCCTATTAGATCTAACCAACACGAATTTTACCTCATGTTTAACCACTACAGAGACATTAGAGCCAGCGGCAGAGATGATTAGAAGAGCTAGCCGTGCAGAAGTACTGCTTCAGTGCGGCTCTGCAGCTGCCAAGGCACAAGTGAGCCTGAAAAACACAAGCACGCAACCTCATTGTTTGGCTTAACTAGCTCACTGAATTACTCAACGTTATACATTCTTAAATAGGCATATTTTTTTTGATTTGGCTCGGATTCACATTCGCACCCTAATAATCTTACAAATTTATGACGTACATCCACTGTACTTGGCTAGATGTAATCTCAATATGTTTCAGTTTCCAATAGACCATTTTAGGCTCGACGTCACAATTACGTCACAGCACTAACTGGAGGCAAAATAAAGCGAAAACTGGAGGCGGTCAATTCAAAACAGCGCAGATTCGTTTACACAAGAAGCTTAAAATATCTTGTTGTGACCCGAAACACACTTCAAAAATCACTCAGAAAGGGTTACAAACAAAGCGCTGGAGAGTTCTGAAATGGCTCAGATCTGAATCCCATAGACACCTGTGGTGTGGAGAGATCTCAAAACAGCAGTTGGGAGAAGGCATCCTTCAAATCTGAATGACCTGGAGCAGTTTGCAAAAAAAGGGTGGTCCAAAATTCCAGTAGAGAGGTGTAAGAAACTCATTCATGGTTACAGGAAGCGATTGATTTCAGTTATTTTTTCCAAAGGGGGTGCTACCAAATATTAAGTTATGGGTGCCAATAATTTTTGTCCAGTGCATTTTTTGGGTTCTGTGTGGAATTGTATCAGATTTGACTTTTCTTCTCTGTTTTTTTGTGTTTGTTCCAATGCAAATAAATAAACATGTGAGTACCAAAACATTAGCAACTGCAACAATTTTCTGAGAGAAGGCTTACATTTTCTGACAGAATTGCAAGGGTGCCGATATTTTTGGCCATATGTATATACACACATTACACTAATATTGAGTGATCTAGGACATTTATATCAAGATTGCCATTGTAAAGACTGATCCCTCAAAGTCTCGTTTTTACCCATGTTTAACTTAATATGGCATCTAACCTGACTAAGGTCTATGGTCCTAAAATAAGACTGACAAAGCACTCTGCAATATATTAGTTAATTTAACAAACAACCATCAAATAATAATGAAAAATATAAAATTTCTCATGCAACATAGAATCAAAACAATGAAATGCATTTTCACATTTGAAATAGAATGTATTCTTTATTATTTAGACGCAGGGAGAAAGTTTTATTTCTTATTTTTCATATAATATTTTTTCTCTACTGCACAATTTGCATAATTTCATGACATCCTGTGGACAACCACAAAACCATAACAATAGATTTTTTTCTACTTTTTTTTACACGAAGTGAAAAACAAGACTCATTTTACAAGCATTTTTACAGTCCGCATACAACTTCAGATGATGTGTTTAATTTTTATCTCTTTTTTAACTGAATCCGGAGGCAAAATATATTAACAAACATCTAACAAAACATGCAACATCTATGTAAAAACATAGAAACTCTTTGACAACCATTCAATTTGACAGGACATTTTGTGTTGTCTTTTTTCCTTTTTTTTACTGTATCGTTTTCATTCTGAGAGATGTTGTTGATCTCATCAAACAGGTTGAAATGGATTGATCAAACACATGATTTTAAACAGACCCAGATATAACTTTCTTACACAGTTAGACAAATACAATATGTACAGACAGAGTTTGACCTTGATCAGAATCACATGCTCAACGTCAGACCAAATAAATATTCAGACCTCTTCTTGTAGAAAATATCCTATATATTTACAAAATCAAAAAATAACCAAAATCACATTCATACGGTTTACGGCAACTGAATTCATCAAATGCATCATGATTTTAAAAGGAATAGGGTAGTATCAGAATTGAAAAGATTATATTTAGTAGTGAAACAAATTAATGTGCATGTTTAAAGGGAAAAACAGAAGAAAAAAAATCACACTTTGAAAGGTGTGATGATCTAAATAAACCTAATAACACTTGTTACAGGTTTTAATTGGCATCATAATTATGCACCAAAATAAAATATGCATTATTATGTTTCACATCTACACAGATAATATTTTTCCTTTACAAAAAAAAAAAAATTCTGGTCAGCATACAGTATATATTGTTTGTCATTATTAACGATACAATTTAGAAACCTACGAAAATAATAACGTAAAGTGCATATGATTAATATGTACTGTGCCATAAAGAGGAAGTAAAAAATAAATAAAAATAAACACTATACAATATTCATATAATTAATTTCTTTTTTCTTTAACAGATATACATATATTCAGACACTCGCTTGATGTCGCATGTTAAGGTTTATGCATTCAAAGAACATAATCCATGTTGCATAGATTTACCCAAACAGAACCAGTGGATTTGGTTAAAACATCAGGTTGGCACACAATAGTTCATCTTACTACGACTGCAACCTTATATTCAGGTACATCTGTGCACCACTTGTGCAAGATGCAGATTAAATCAAATGGAAACATTAGTGTACATTTTATTAGCCAGGTTACAAAACAATCAGTTTCCATGTGTGAAATATGTCCACTGATATTGATAATGGAAACACTGACTGTTAAGATAGAAAACTACTGTCTGGTGTTGTGATCCTAGACAGACAAAAACACGTGCCTTTATCCATCAATGGCACATACTAGTGTAGCAATACACTGATATGGTGCAGGTTAAAGAGGCAGTGATCATGATGAAAAAGAACTAAACCGACATGAACAGATGAACTTTACTGCAGAAAAACAATATTGCACCACCATGGAACAGTGACACGTGACGAAGTATAGACACCTTGCACCATTAAAATAAACAACAAACGTTACATCAGGATTCCAATCGAGCCAATTGAGCCAGAACCCTTATATAAAAGCCAAGAAGGACTCAAATGTACGTTAATTATTATCATTTTCATTATTAATCTTTTTTTTGTCATTGCATATTTGGATTCCACATACAACTTGGTCACAAAACAGAGACTATCCATGACAACATCTGACCACTAACATGACATTTACTTCAAGATGCTGTTCATAAAACAAACACACATCGTGGACACGTACAATCATACTTCTAGACAGAAAACAGATGCCCTTTAACTTCAGAGAACCAAATTTGAGGGCTTGAGACGCTAAAAGCAAAGCACGCCCTCATTTAGCATCCAACAAATAGCCATTCTCGAAATAATCAAGAGGACTGTGTGAAAACCAGATCATCTCGACTTGATTGATGGATCCATGTCCAATAGCTGCTGTCAGTCACAACCTGAAGTTTCAACATTCCCTAAACATTGAAGACGACACTCAAGACATTATAAACGGAGGAATCTTGAATGGTGCACGGTTGGATGTTGCATTCAATAAGGGGAATCCATTATATTTACGATTGTCTTTCTTTCTACCCTCCATACAGTGCATAACATAGTTTGATATGGTCATTATACATAACATGATTGTGTCAAGAACTATACGCTATGTCTATCTCGTGGTGAACAATGTTTTTTTTTTGCAAGACATATATATGATTTTGGACATGTGAAAACAGCTAAAATGTAATAATTGGTAGTAATAATTGGCTCATGCCTAAGATATTTTAGATGTAGAATGTAGTTGCAGAAATGACTCTCTCAAATAGACATTCGCAGTGCTCTGGTAGCGGAAATAGACTTATATATCCTGGTGAATGACCTCAAACTCTTCATCACAGTATTTAACTCAACTGATTTTCTCTTTCCATGATCTATCAGTCATTCCAGATCCACAAACCCACCTTTTCCTGTTTTATTTCTCTTTTTTGGAGGGCACCGATGGGAGATGGACGGCATGTGATTACGGCTGCGTTTGACTGGTGGTGGCCACTAGCTTGTGCCAGCTGACCGCCCGCTTACGCATGTCCACTGTGTCCAGCCAGATGTAGGCCTCGCCAATCAGGGTCTTCTTCATAAACTTCCCTCCATTTGACACCAGGAACAGCTGTGAAGAGGAAGGCGATACAAGGCAGGAGAAATGGTAAACAAAAAGTCAATGGAAATAACTTAAATAATATAATACATACACTATTGTTTCAAAGTTTGGGGTCAGAAAGATTATTTAATTAAGACATATTTGAAATTAATATTTTATTTAGTGACAGTAAAGATTGTTACATTGTTATGAAAAATATTTATAATTCAAATAAATGCTTTCTATTAAAAAAAATATTGAAAGTAATGTATAAAAAATACTAAAAAGCACAACTGTTTTCAAACTTAATAATAAAAAATGTTTTTAGCATCAAATCAGTATATTAGAATGATTTCTGAAGGATCATGTGACACTGAAGACTGGAGTATTGATGCTGAAAATTAGCTTTGAATCACAAGAATAAATTACATTTTAAAATATATTAAAAATATATATTTTTTAAATTGTAATAACATTTCACAATATTCATGTTTTTACTGTATTTTTGATCAAACAAATGCAGCCTTAATGTGCAAAATGGCAGTGTGATTTGCACACACGCACACACACACACACACACGCACGCACGCACGCACGCACGCACACACACACACACACACACACACACACACGCACACACACACACACACACACACACACACACACACACACACACACACACACACACACACACACACACACACACACACACACACACACACACACACACACACACACACACACACACACACTGTATGAAGTTATTCATTTGAACTTCCTCTCCGTAGATTGGTTGTCGTCTTGAATTGTGATATACTGCCTGTCAGTCATTTTGAATTTGCCTCAGTTTATAATTTCTCTCACCTGAATAGAGTGGCCAGCGGGATTCAGGTTAAAACGAAATGTCTCATTGAATGATGGCTCTCTGTCATGGCGACACACTCTGGTCTTCTTCTTTATGATCTTCTTTTGAGTTGCCACATTCACCACATAAAGCTTTACATACAAGTCTAAAAAGACAGTTGAAATATTACAGATTTAAATACTCTATCAGCGTCTTTTTCAATGGACATTACACTTATCTTTATTGCAATATTTGTATATCAGTGTCATTTCTGGGGATGTGTTTGAGGAAAGTTTCATTACCAGGTAGGTGGTCTGGAGATTTGAACTTGTAGGTGATGTTTCTACACTGCAGGATCTCAAGAACCAGCTGCTCTCCTTCAGTCTTCATTTCCTTCTTCAGAGAAACCTTGATCTCTCCCATCATCTTACCTACAGCTACAGATAGATAGATAGATAGATAGATAGATAGATAGATAGATAGATAGATAGATAGATAGATAGATAGATAGATAGATAGATAGATAGATAGATAGATAGATAGATAGATAGATAGATAGATAGATAGATAGATAGATAGATAGCAGGCAAAATCTTTATTTAATCGTTAATACAAAATATATATTTATATGATATAAAACATGGAGCAGTATACTGTAATAGATTACAGAACAAGACACCAGTGGCAAATAAATACAAAACATTGTTTTGTGTAATGTTCATTATGTTGTACAAAGATAAACAATAATGTTCATTAATGCACTTTTGACACTTTGCCATGCTCATGACACACTTAGAGTCCATGTTTTGTTGTGCCGACGTCTGTCTCCTTTGACAGCGACAAAACACACACCCTGTGCTGTGATGAATTATTCAGCAGTGTATGGCAGTGACACAGCAGAGCGGAACAGAAGGGGGTGACTGCTGTTTTCCTCTGTCTAACAGGTTCTTAGTCTCCTCAACAGCTTTCAGACAAGCGCTAATTCAACCTCAGGGGTGAACCTGACCTGTAGAACACGGTTCAAAGCTCTATTATGACTCTCAGTTTGCCAATTTTATTCGTTCTCATGAGGGTCACTGCTATTGAGCACGGACATGTCTAAAAGTAGACTGCATGTGAAGTGAAAATGTAAATGAAACTGCGATTTAAAACCGATTTTTACCTTCTGAATCAGACAGGTTCAAAGATTCAAGTCCTCTGCTTTTATCTGTTCCATTCGGAATGTTTTTCCTGATGGAGAAAAAAAGTGTGAGAACTATAACTTTTTACTATTTGGATATACAAGATTAGATGTCTACTATTTGGGTTTCTTAATGTATATATATATATATATATATATATATATATACAGTTGTAGCTAAAAATATTAAATTTAAAATTTTATTTAAACTTGGAAATAAACAGTTTTTTTTATTAAAACAAAGAAATATTACATAAAATGAATAAGGCATGTCTGATTTTGCATATTTAAAAAAATATTACATTTTTCATTCAAAAGTTTGAATCAAATTATGACAACACACAACTTTTGGGTCAGTAAGATTTTTTTAAATGAATACTAATTTATTCAGCAATAATATTAAATTAATGATGTTATAAATATTATAGATGCTGTTCTTTTGAAGTTTCCATTGATAAAAAATCCTGAAAAAATATTAATATTAATTTTTATATTTTTCATTCATCAAAAAATATCAAACACACAACTACTAATACAAATAAATATTTCTTAAGCACCAAATCAGCATAAAACATTGTATTTATTAAAATAGAAAACAGTTATTTGAAACTGTAATATTTCACAATATTACAATTTTTACAATTTATTTTTGTTTAAATAAATGCATTAACCTTTAACATTAACATTACTGACACTAGTCACTAATTAACTACTTTAAAAGGTAGTTTATTATTTAATTTAATCTAAATATAATCATAATTTTAAATAAAATATACAATTACTTATTATTAAAATAGAGCATCTTCACTAGTGGTCTCAACCATTTTGGACCCTAGTGTTTGATTAAAAGCAAAAGAGATATACTCAAATGTAAAAAATGGGTTAGTATCACAACTTGTAATTCACTAAATATTTACTCAGAATTAATTCAAAGATTATTCAAACAAACAAACAAAAAATGTGCAGTATACATTGGCAAAACTGGTGGCATTATCACTCTGTTAATCCAGGCCTGGTCTGGGTTTCCAAAAGCATTTTAAGCTTAAGTACATCGTAGACCCATTGAAACCAACGGAGCTACGGTCAATTTAGTCTTTCAATGCTTTTGGGAAACGCAGCCCAGCTTGGTTATATAGGCCAATGCAGATAATCTCAAAACAGCCAAATATCATCCAACATATCAATCTATCAGTCCACTGGATACACTGGAATCCACAGAATACAGATGAATTGCAATTACAGGAGGGAACAGGCATACTTACAGCTGAGGGACCTGAAATATGGCACTGTCCACAGTGTTAGTGCCCACGTTTTCTTCACTGTCCAGAGTGTATGCATCCCCATCATTCATTCTGTGGTTTGTTTTATCTGTAGATATACACACATACACAAACAGACAATTAGACATCAGCCATAATAAGCAAGGGACTCATTATTTACAATACTAACTTGAACACAATTTATGAAAAAAGAAAGGATATGCACTCTGCACACAAAGTTACGTATGGACAGAAAAGATAAGAGAACAAAAAAAGAGACCATCACAGTGAAATGAAAGGTAATGCACTCATTTTAAAATAATGTTAAACATAGGTTTAAAAACAGAATGGATTTTTATGCAAATATCATGGCTGCCTTGATTTTAGATTTCAACATTTTCGTGTTTTGCTTCTATACTGGAGGTGTGGTTCGTGCTTATTTTAGTCTTATATTTAGAGAGAGGGAGGAGTCACGTGTCTCTCACCTCCTCTAGCAGAGATCCCTCCATGATGGTCATCTGACTCGATACTTTGCTCTCATTGGCTGGAAGATGTTGTGTGATCAGTGTGGGGCCAGTTCTGCCTTTAGATGGGGCTGTCTCTACACGAACTCATCCAGAGATTGCATGGTCGCCCTCACATGAAACCAGCTCATGATTTTTACACACCACAGTCATGCGGACATAGATATGGGTTTGATTTGAGGGTAAGGGCCTGGGATTTTACTTGCAAGGGGGAATGAGGTAACAGAGGGGTTCATCATGCTCTGGATGTCAGTGTGAAGTGTTTTCCAAATTTAGCATCTCTATGACGGCAGGAAAGGTTTGTGCTGCACTTTGAGGGATTTTTTTTAAATGCATCAAATGCCTCCTCTGCTACTAGAAAATTTGCTGTGTTACAAAGAAACACTAAACCTGAATGTCTGGCATGAAATTTGATCTGGGAAATAAAATCTTTAATTGCTGACCCAAGTTTTACTACAGCTGAAGGCAGGTTTGCGATATTCGATTTACGGACGGGAGTTTAACAGACATTGGTTGTTTAAATTATTTAGGGTTTTATAGGCTTTATTAAAAATCAAGATCTTTATAATGAGATCATTTCTATTTTGCCACTCAGTATGCAAATGTCAATTTTTCAGTTTTGCTCAGTTGCAAGAAAGTTTGTTTAATTTCAATTTCTGATCTGGGTGGAACTGTAATCTTTAGAAGAATCAAATTGTTCACTTTTCTTGAAGGAATAACTCACAAACCAAAAAAAAAAATGTACTCACCCTAGACAAGTTCAAAGCATCCAATTGATTTACATCTGTTTGGTTTTTTCATCTGAACAGAAATTAAGCTAAACTCGTAAACATATTAGGTCGTCTGATGATGAGTAAATTGTCAGCAGAGTTTCAATTTTGGGCCAACTATTGCTTGAATAATCAATAAGATATTTTCAATTTAGTGGATTATTAGGTGTAGACTT
The DNA here is from genome assembly GCA_027422405.1 of Ptychobarbus kaznakovi. NCBI lineage: Eukaryota > Metazoa > Chordata > Actinopteri > Cypriniformes > Cyprinidae > Ptychobarbus > Ptychobarbus kaznakovi. The sequence continues at coordinate 4,352,847 of CM049809.1, read as the reverse complement.
TAATTTATCAGCATAAAATGATGAAAACAAAAACTAAACTGAATGAAAAAAAATGTGTCAGAAAGGTGAGGATGAGAGGGAATGGAAAAGAAATAGAGGGAGAGTGCAAGAACGAGAGAACAGACAGAAAGAAAGAAAGAAAGAAAGACAGAGAACAGATAGGCTGTGAGCTCATGTGAAGTAGTAAGGGTTACTTGGCTGGAATCGGGCCTGTTGCACCGCAGCCTCAGCTGCAGCGATGGCGTTCCCGGCTTCTTCCAGGTGGGCTTGAGTGACGCTGCCTTTGCTCTGGCTGCGTGAGGGGCCATGGGAGCGCAAGTGACCCTCAGAGGAAGATTTGGAGCTGCCGGGACTACTGTGGGACTTTTCTATTATAGTCACTTGTGTGTCTGTGAACATACAGTACATGCCCTCCATTAATCCAGCACTGATCCCAAATATTAAACCTTCCATCACTTGTTAATTTATACACTACTGTTCAAAGGTTTCATGTCAGTAAGATGTTTTTTTTGTTTGTATTTTGAAATAAATTAATAAATATATTCAGCAAGGATGCATTAAGTTGATCAAAAGTGACAGTAAAACATTTAAAATACTACAAACGATTTATATTTCAAATAAACAGTTATTTTGAACTTTCTACAGTATTTGTAAAGAATCTTGAGGAAAGAAATGTATCATGGTTTCCACAAGGATATTAAGCAGTACAACTAGTTTAAATATTAAGTAAGAAATGTTTCTTGAGCACCGAAGCAGCATAACATAATTTTTGAAGGATCAAGTGACACTGAAGACTGGAGTAATGATGCTGAAAATTTAACTTTGGCATAAAAGGAATAAATTACATTTTATATTCTATTAAAATAGAAAATAGTTATTTTAAATTGCTAAAATATTTAACAATATTTTTACTGTATTTTGACCAAATAAATGCAGCCTTACTGATTTATAAAAGACTATTAGATTTATTTTATTATTTTTTCTGGTGTTTTGAATTATGTTCTAATACAAGTTGCACTAGTTACCACCTGTGTGTATTTTTGTTTAGAATGCATGACCTACCTTTATCGGGGTCAGGGAAAATGCCGTGACTTCGGCTCTTGATGACAGAAGTTTTAGGGGACTGCTGGTTCCCCAGTTGCCCTCCTTGACCTCCAGAACCTCCTGGTCCTCCAGGGCCTCCCTGACTGCCAGGGCCGCCCTGACCTCCGAGTCCCCCAGAGCCGCTGGGTCCATGTGGAGGGTGGGTTCTTCCATGGTGAATACTCTCGCTTTGCTCCTTTAGAAGGTGCCAGCGAGGCGTGTTATCCAGCTGAGCCGTGTTTGAGAGATCAATGAGCACCTTAAAAAAAAGTATTAAAATGTACCCATCTGACTTCATAGAAATGTATGTTTTCTATAAACTGTTCTTTGGTGGATAATAATGTACATAGATACTGACAGAAACAAAACTGACTTAATAATACATTTCATAACAATAAACCCTGGAAGAGAAGACAAAATGCTAGCTAACATTAAATCACATCTAAGGAATCATGCAAATTATGTTTATCTCTGCCATCAGGGTTTGACACGTAATGATACTTTTATCTTATTACACTCACTTCTCCCAGGAAATCATTTGAGGAATATCTGTCATAATCCCACACAGTAACCTCCAGAGTTTTCTTCTTCAGCTGAGCCGAACACACACACACACACACACACACACACACACACACACACACACACACACACACACACACACACACACACACACACACACACACACACACACACACACACACACACACACACACACACACACACACACACACACACACACACACACACACACACACACACACACACACACACACACACACACACACACACACACACACACACACACACACACACACACACACACATTTTCAGTCAGATGCAGGAAATAAATAATTAATCGAGGCATAAACATCTTTCAACATGAACTCTGTGACTCAGTAAACAGCATAGCAATGACAGCAAAAATGGGTCAGCTTTCAGAGTTTTCAAGCAAGGAAAGCCAAGTTTGGATTGAAAAAATGGGACACATGGGGGATGTGACTGTGATGTAACTTCCCTTGTGTTTTTGACTACTTTAATTACATGTAAAAAGATTTGTGCGTATTCCTTGGACTATATAGGCGGTAACCTTACTGTATATAGAGCTTGAGTGAGATGAAAGAGGAGTTGTAATAAAGAGGAAAAATAGAATATATAAATAGAGAAAAGCAGAACACACTTGAAGATCTGGAAATAACTATATCAAATCTGATCATTTATAAGTAAATGCATAGGTACAGTATACATTTACATTTACAGTAATAAATATAAAACATAAAAATTAAGAGTTATAAATAAATACCAATGTATAGAATATTTTTATAATATAATTCACAAGATTCACAAAATGAAATAATTTTGTAACATTATGGCTTTACTTAAATGTGTCCCTAAACTTTTACACAGTAGTGTGTGAGAAAGATAAAAAAATCAATAAGTGACTACTTTTAGAAATCTTATAATGGCCATGTTTGATTTCCAACCGCACAATAATCCAAACACAAACAAATCAAAAACAACACAAAAATTTATCACAAAAGGAGGCCTACCACAAGTATTGAGTACATATACAGTAAATTAACATACTTTCCAGAAGGCCAACAATTTACTAAGTTTTTTTTATTGGTCTTATGAAGTATTCTATTTGTTACCAAAGTAATTGGTGGTTTTTTGTTAAAGTATTCGATCTTCCAAGTTTGCATTTATTTAATACAAGTTTCACAATTTGAGTTGAATTACTGAAATAAATGAACTTTTCCACAACATTCAAATTTATCGAAATGCACCTGTATTTCATATTGATATTTCCCCCCATTTTAAATTCTTATTATCCAATGAAAGGTTAGACTTTTGTGATTTTTTTTTAATAAAAGATCAAAAGGATTAACAATGCAGATTAATTTTCACAGCCTTCTTTGATCATATTTACCAAGGGTGCTGATATTTTTGGCCATGACTGTACATATATATAACAAAAAATACATATATATATAATAATGTATGCCGTACGTACCTGTTCCAGATGGATGTTTTTGTAAATGACAGTCTGGTTCCACTCTGGGTTCTGAGTCTTCTGAACATACTTTATCCTTCTCTTGTTCTCAGCACTGTGAGGTTATTATGTGGAGGCAGGATACAAGGAGCAATAAACTTAGATTATGGATTTCAAATGTAGCATATTTAAAACCACACTTGAGGCTAGTGGAGTTTCATAAAGCGATGACCTTACAAGAGGCAACACCGATACATCTACGGTCCATGCCACCAATGATGATAATGACATTATCAGATCACAGACTAAAATGTTGAAAAATTCCATCTTCTACATGAGTTTATGGGCAATCTATGCAAGCATACAGCAGCACTTGACTCTTACAATGAGCTGGTGTGAATTTGCATAATGTAGAGTTGCACAACTGTACTTAATATTTACTGACTTTGAGGGAATTTATTGACATCAAACAAACTTCAGAGGTAGGGGTTGCTTTGAGGTAGATCTGAGACACCGCACAGATGACGCAGTAGGTTTCACCACATGAATGACAGCAGGATCATGAAAGAAAGGAAATCCAAACACATACACACACACACACACACAATGAAAAAGCAAAATGAAAAGAAAAAGATACGCCACGCTACCTTGCGTTCTGGACAACCATGACTTGGCTGAACCAATCCGGAGATTTGTATGGAATGCAAAGTAAAAGTAGACAGACAAACAGACAACAGTCAGAGAATCCAAGGAAAGGGTAGACAGAAACCCTTCAAAAAAGTTGCGGTCCAGGTGGAGTCGTGGCTGTGGGGCTTTTAGCGCCAGACGAAAGGATCATTTGTGCAGGTAATAGGAACTAATCTCATAAACACTGCAGATATGGCCATTAGGTGATGGCAGATATAGCATTAGACACCCCATACTGGTGGAAGGCATATCGATTGTGCTGTCTCCGCAGTCCGAGACACTGAGCTTGATTACTAGGTAGCATGTTAAGAGAGGAAGGCTAAACTAATAAAAATTGACTTCTGTAAAGAAGATCTCTTCCAATTTAGCCTTCCAATAAGTAGGTGAGGACTTCTGCCCAGCAAGGGAGACCTTTAAGCCCACTTGATATGCAAGTTATTATCAGTAAAAAAAAAATATTCCGCCATCCAGCATTTAAGTTTATTATGAAGCAATTTTGACATTTTCATTCCATTGTAATTATTATGAATAATTTGAATAATTTGTAAAGGGGTACAACGGAGCTACAGGCGCACTTGATATTGTTTTGCAGAATCTTGATGTTGAAGAAACAAGTGATTTTTAGAAGACCAAGAGTAAAACAATAACAGGATTCCAAAAAAGGGGAAGGGAACTAAATTAAGTGACTCAAGATTCAAGTAACTTAAAAAAACATCAGACAATAAATTAACCACAATTACAACATTTATAAATGTGGACAAGGACAAACAAAATAAATATATGTAGTACGTACTGTAGACTCTCTAAATCTTTCATTCGTCACTCTTACTATCACTTTAACACTTGCGCGCACACACACACACACACACGCACGCACACACACACACACACACACACACACACACACACACACACACACACACACACACACACACACACACACACACACACACACACACACACACACACACACACACACACACACACACACACACACACACACACACACACACACACACACACACACACACACACACACACACACACACACACAATCATGTGCACAGGGATACTCACCCTCTCCCAGGCAAGAGATAGACCTTAACGAAGGGGTCTGTATATCCGTTGTTTTCTCTAGGAGCAAGGTTTCTAGCTTGTAGCACGTGAACAATCAAATTGCCCATATTCCTGTCATAGTTGATTTGAAGCTGAGGAAAAGATACATTATGAGATGCATAATACTTTACATAGTCTATTCAAATTTAATGTCACTCTAAAACAAGCACTGGAAGGCTGCGGTTTAAATTCAATAAAGCAATCAATACTGGAGTGAGTCAGTAAGGCTGATAGATCATATTGTTCTTTTTTTTCTTCATAAAATGCATCTTAAATAAATTTCAAAGGGAAGAAAAATATTAGGATTTTAGTACATTTTTCATCTATTTAAATCAATTATTATTCATGAACAGTCTAAAAAAATGTTCCCTCAAAAAATGATTTTTCTTTATATCTTCACTGCGCACTAAAACAATTAGTTTTGCTCGCACATTAAATAAATAAATAACATTACAAATATAAATTGATAATCTGTTACAATAGATATTCCAAAATCCTTTACATGATTTTACATTATGCTTTATATAATTAGCTGTCTTATACAGATAAGTAGAAATGGGAATAATGACTTAATCTGGTAATGGCAATGATTTACATGTTGCACACACAGTAAAAACACGATCATGTATTAGAATAGTCTTATACAGTACATATAAATGTGGTCATTGTGAAATTAGTGCACAGACTCACTTGTATTTCACCAATGATTGGATGTGGTTGTGGATTCAGAACCTCTGCTGACTGAAAAAGAAAATAATAAAAACTAAATCCCTGTCTGCTTTAAACCTAATTTGCAGATCCAAAATTTAGATACAACATTTGGTATAAGCTCTACACACAGTATTTGGTATCTTCCTGCACATTTTTACACATACAGCACCTTGCTACTATGGCGTCTCTTGTTGACAGAAGGGGACCCGGGTTGCCCAGGGCTGGGGACCCCACTGGAAGCGGCAGATCCGTTGCCAGAGTGCAAGTGTCCCGCTCTCTCCAGAGCAGACAGCACGGAGGCAGGAGCCTGCTGCTGCGAAACCTTCTGCAGCTCTGCAGCCAGCTGCTTTGGGTCGACACCTGGAGAACGCTGACTCTCACCTACAACACACGCACACAAAACAAACCCATTTCAAACTTCTGATCAATACAAACACCTTTTCCACCGTGAGGAGTGCAAGAATTGTGATGCACACAGACCATACTAACACACAGATTCATGACCTGGAGCTAAAATGAGTGCTAAGGAAAGCTGTAGGAGAGGAAGTCACAAGTTCCAGTTAAAATAGCAAATAACCATTTGTAACTACTGGTTGCATGCATATTAGCTGGACCTTAGCCTGCTTAAAAAGCTCATCTTTGATGCCACTGAAATATGTTATTGAAACATAAGCTTAGCCAATGTTTTTATAGATTATCCAAGTATTTTGTAGTCTGTCCATGACCAAGATGGCTGCAAACTGGATGACTGATTTACCTTAAAGGGATTTGTTTTAGTGTGAAAAGCTTATTAAAGGCAGCAAGACATGTATCCACAGTATGAAGGGAAGAATACAAAATGTTGGAGAGACTCACCAGCTCTCAGCTGAGTATGGAGCTCCAGTTGTTGAGGGTGTTCTGTGTCGGAGAGCATGTTTAGATCTCTAAACAGCAGTCAAGATAACAAATATATTAGCATATTGGCTTAAAGGCCAAAAACTGCAATATAATACATACTTGATAGTTAAATCAATAGTTAAAGGATATGCCCTTACACAAAGCACTGTACTACTATTGTACAGTGAGGTGCCTTGGCCCTTTTTTACATTTATATAAAAATTGATACTTCTCAAATACATTTAATGATTTGAAATTATTCAGCAATGACACATTGAATTGATCAAATGTGACAGTAAAGACTTTTACATTGTTACAAAAATAAACATGGTTTCAACAAAAATATTAAGCAGAACAAATGAGGAATTTTTGATTTTAAAAAAACATGGTTTCAACAAAAATATTAAGCATGAGAACAAATGAGATTAATGAATTACAAGAGTAAGATTTAAACTTGTTCTTCAAATCTGATTGGTTAATAACAATGTTGTTAAGTGAGGTTCTGCGCTGAAGACTGAAGTAATGGTTGCTGAAAATTCAGTTTTGCCATCACAGGAAAATATGACATGATCAAATATATTCAATTAATTGTACTGTTTTTTTTTATCAAACAAATGCAACGGAGTGTGCATGGTATTACTATTGTCTTTGTTCAACAAATGTGTGGCATTAACATGGTCATTTTTTGTTGGTGTTGTTGGACTAAATTAAGTCTTGAACACTAAATACATTATTGCAACTTACAGGCGCGCACATATTTCTGCCTCTCCATACTGCTGACCCACAATGCTTTGCACTTCTTCATATGTCTTTCCCAGCAGAGAGATTCCATTCCACTCCAGAACCTGCATTCCTGAGGAACACAACACATGCCATCAGAACCAGCGAGTGAAATACATTTATTAGGTTAGAATAGTAAAAACAGATACTCACAGTGCACCTTAGCCAAAAGTAAACATAACATGTCTGCATATTGTTATGGAAAGTATTAAAAAGAGGTTTTGTTTATAAAAGTCACCTACTGTATGTTTGTTTTTAAAACCTCAAATCTAGAACCAAAGTTTGGTTTCTGTGCACTCTATTTTGGGGAAACGTCAAAAACTCTTATGATAGATTCACACACAGATAGACGCTACTGTGATTCTGTAGGGAAATTCAGGAAAAACAATCACTGAATTAACTACAGACATAATTAACACACACACTTTTCAATAGCATGCTTCCCTGAGCACTTCACTCACTACAAGAAAACAGTCCTGGAGCATCAGAGACCGAAAACAAGTGCAGAAAACAGAGAGGGAAAAAAACGGTTTTAAAAGCATCACTGCAAATTCAAGCCCACTTCAGGCCAAACCCCAGGCACTTACACAAATGAAAGCGGGTCTTCAGATAGGTATTTTGCATTCGGAGTGCTTCAGCGGCTGATAACAACAGGACATAATTCAAAAGTCTGTTCATCTCCACACAATCAATCCCTTCAGTTTCCACAAATAAACCTCTCAAATGTTCAGCAAGCATGTTCGTAATATCTCCATATCCTCTGCAAGATTACCACTAGGCTAAAACCATTATTTCAGGTTTGAAGTTAGTATCTAAATGATTCATGCACAATTGGGAATCCGATTCGGCTCATTTGTTGAAAATAATTTGTGCTATACAAATGAACATTTAAAGTCATCTCCAAAAGGCTTTCATGTTAAAAATGCTTTAATATTTTCCATTTTTATTCATGAACGGTATAGGTAATCATGGTCAAAATTGCCAATGTGTTACTGATTCGCTGGCTAAATATGGAAGATCCCTGTTTTATTCAATATGAAATATGCATACTTCATGTTTCTAAGTTGAAGCGCATGCAATTGTGCATTCATTTGACTGTTGGCCCAAATAATAATATCGCTTCAGCTATCAGATATTAAATCTGCTCTCTAGCACATTTCCCACTGTGGCAGCAGACATTATTATTCTGTATCAAGGGAAAAGCATACTTAAGATAGAGAACAGATGCTTGTGTAATCTGTCAGCAGATTGGTGCTTGCATATTTCAGGGATGAATCAAATAAAATAGACAAAAGATTTGACACTATAAAACGAAACATTTCAATACTAAGAGTCTAAATACTAAAATCATGAGTTACGAAATAATTAAAATCAAACAAGGAAAAATATGTTCAAGAAGCTGAGCTATTCTCAGAGGAGCTCATGTAAATTGACACAGCATGCCGAGCCAGTATTCGTCAACAAGGAGGGCAATCATACCGCAACAAAAGCATCCCAGTTAAAATAAGAAGTGGCCTTCTAAATTAGGCACTTTTCCCTTTGAAAAATACTGAATGCTTAAAATGAATGATTTGGCTGATGCTTGCTTTAAAACGCTTTATAACATGACCTTTAAGAACTGAAAAATGCATGAATGTAAACGTTTTTGAAACCAAATGTGCTTATTTATCGCATCTCTTTTGCTTTATTAACCCCTTACTATCTGCAAGGAAATTTAGCTAGCTAATGTTATCAGATTGGCCTAATCAGAAGTTCTTACCTTCCACAACTTTTCCCATATGCTCAGCCCATCCTCCTGCTGAAACGTTGGCGATGTAGGCTCCGATCTCTCCGTTGGTACCTGGAATCTCTTTTCCACCCACAACTCTGATTCCCAGCCCACTGCCTGAATTCAGACGGGTTCAGTTTAGCTGATGAATGGCTGAGTAATTGGATACTAATCAGAGTATCTCAGCATCGTTTTAAACATGATCTCTTCATCAATACGGCATCCACGAGATAGATTCCAATTGTTGTTTTGCTTTTCCTTGCAGTAATTTAATTTGCAGGCCTAATTGACTACAATTCACTGTGTATCTTGTGGTGTAATTGCTATGAAAACATACCTGAGATGGTGTGGTCCTTGGGGTCCCGTTGCAGTTTGATGCGAGTGTGTGGGAATGGGTAATGGCTGCCTTTCATCTGCAACAACGAAAACAATTCAAGCAAATGAACAATAGATGAAGCTCTAACAGTGTGCGGTCTGGCGTTCTTTCAAAGATAGGTGCAGTATATTGTTTGCATGGTGACTGTTCCTAGAAAAACATTTGGAATGTAAGGTTACCCTTATAGGTTGAATTGTGGCTAAACCATCATTGATATTGACCACAGATTTTGAGATTTTATGGTTAAAACTATAGGTATGTTGTTTCAGGATTGATAAACATTTCCAGGAACACATCATTCATCATTCATTCATACATTCATTCTACTTGGGAAATTTACGTGCTTTCACCCTGCAGGTGCCACTTTACCTGTCTTCTCTCTGGCCCGGCTTCTGGTCCACCATGTCCCTGGTGGGGTTTGTCAAACCAGTCTGTCTCCTCATGCTGAAGGTGATATGCTAGAAGACAGGAAGAAAGCATCCGCTGTACCATCACAAGTGACAAAACTAGGGCATGTGTCCCACTCCACCATTTTTCTCCCAGACAACCATCCCTTCACCACCCCCAGTTGGGGACATTTCTTTGCCAGAGTGTTTGAACTGACAGCTTGATGGATTTGGGTCAGGGCTTCCAAGAACAATATCTATGTTTCAAAAGGATTGGACACTAACCTCCCTTCCACAAGGTCTCAAATCAAAAGTGTTTGTTTAGATAAATGCTAAGTGTACTAAATAGCCTGACCCCAGGGGAAGCAGTGACAGAGGATGGTGAGGGCAGAAAAAGCAATGATCTGAGACGTGTGTTGAGGCATGCACACATGAACATACATACTGTGTCCATTCTGGACCGGGCTACATGTCATGCGTCGATAATTTGATAGAGAACTGCTGTGGGAACGAACCACAGCAGATATACGCACATACACACACCATCATACAACAGTGTGATGATGAGATGCCTTACCAAATGTCTGATGATTAGTACACTCTCTAGTACAGTAGTTAGCATATACAAGTAAAACACCACTCAAACAAAACCACAGCTTTTGTTCTATAACACCAGACTTTCATGATGCTAAAGCAATTTACTTATTTAAAATTGCAATCTGCACTCCAAAAAAAATATATATATTAGTGTTTTCATCTTGTGTTTCAGTAAAACATTTAAAACATTCTTAAATATCAATTTAATTGAGATGCAAAATTGTGTAACAAATCTAAAACTAAATCCTTTTAAGCATAACATTTCATTACATTTTGTGAGATTCATGCTGAAAATAACAGGTACGCTCTTAAACATAAAGGTTCCAAAAGGGGGGTTTGTAGGGATGACCTAGAACAGGTGTTAAACTCAGCTCCTGGAGGGCCACAGCCCTGCAGAGTTTCGTTCCAACCCTAATTAAACACACCTGATCCAACTAATCAAGTCGTTCAGGCTCAACTGAAAATTGCATGGTTTGTGTGTTGGAGCAGGGTTGGAACTAAACTCTGCAGGGCTGCGGCTCTCCAGGAACTGAGATTGACACCCCTGACTTAGAAGAATCATTTTTGGTTCCCTAAAGAACCTCTCAGATAACAGTTAAACAGTAAAATAAACACTTTTTTTCTTATTGTGGAGTATGAAGAAACTTTTGTATAATGGAAAGGTTTAATGGATGTTGAAGATGCTTTATGGAACCATCAGTGCCTATAAACAACCTTTATTTTTAAGAGTGTAAGAAAACAATCAATCAACGATGCATTTCTAGAATATGCAATTTTGGCTCTCAAGTAAACTGATCTTGTTTTGTCTTAAGAATGTTTAGATATTTTTATTGTAAAAACAAGACAAAATACCAATTAAGACAAGGATTTTTGCAGTGTACTTGTTCTCATCTACAGAGTCCCAATGCTAATATATACGATTTGCATCCTATGAGTATATTGGCCTGCTGCTGTTTCTCCAGCTTCCATTTCAAGTAGTCTAGCACTTTCTTCAAAGACATTTGGAATTCCTAGTTACTTGAGCTAGGGCAGACATGTCAGCACATACCTACAATAGATCAGGCGAGCAATATCTTCTGTTTTGTTTACTGGGTATTTTGCACAACCTGCAGCTGCCTTGAATACAATACTGTGTAAGCAAAGCCTTTTTTTATTCATGAGGCAGCACTACAGTACGCCTCAAATCATAATTTAACTCCTAATAGAGTGAGAAGAAAACTGACAACTGGATTTGTCTGCAGGAATTTTGCAATAAAGAGCTTGGCATGCTGTCCTTCTGCAAGGTAATGTCACTTTAAATCAACAGTGCCTTCACTTTATTACCCAAGTTAGAGGATGCTTTGACCATGGCGAACCTATGGCCTGTGGAAAACTGGCATTCTGGCCAGCACACTATCAGAAGGACATTTCTCTCTAATGACTCCATTACATTAGTGGCATTTTGGTAGGGCAAGACAAGTTCCTAGAGTGTTGTTTTCTAATGACACTAACTTGTACTAGGAAACATCTGCTACAGTATGCACACATATGTACTTGTGTATGTAGACATGTATGTGCCTTGGTTGGTATGATCAGGCCATGCCAGAGAGACCTTGAGGAAGTGCAGTGATAATGAACACCAGGATGGGTCTGAGGTGCACCACTGAGAAATGCCCGTCACTCAAGACTATGGCACGCATGAAAGTAGGTATATGCTTAATGATATTTTGAAGGTTGTTGAACAACAGTTCTCACCTTTGACATTCCAGCTAGGACCTCCAGCTGTAGTACAAACATTGCATTTCAGAGAATTCATAGTAAAATTAGCCTTAAAACAGAGCTATGTTTTGCCAATAAGAAACATTTGCAGTGGAAGTAGATGATGTACTTTTGCAAATAACTAATTTTATGCAATTATCTTATTTTCTAAAATACATAAATCACACACCATTGCAGTCAATATGTTACTCTATAGAGAGCATTTTAAATACATCCTGCACTCTGTAAGGTAGCCCAGTAAAAGTAATGATAATTAAATATAATAATATGTATAAGATGTGCTAAAAATATACACAACGCTACACAGGCAATTATTTCTTTAGCAACGCCGGCATTGGTGGTGTTAAATAAATGTCCCAGGTTCAAAACTAACAAAGCTCCAATGACAGCATTTAAGGCACATTTGCAGAGACCACATAAAATATGTTTAAAAGTTAAATGGATGGCTTTAAAACAACTGTGACTTATTACTTCTGTGTGTTTAAACAAACTGAGACTACAGAAAGAGCTTTTTGAACCTTGAATGTTGCTTCAGAATAGGTTGCTTAATACAAATCATTTCTGATATTCTCAAGACAGAGACTGGGGTTACGTCTGCGCAAACCCAGTAGAGTATTTAGTGTTGTAAACCAATATATATTCACACTTTGCACTCTGTTTGTTTATACCATATTTACACCTGGCTTATGTTAAACTTCTCAAACAGCTTGATGTTTAACACAATATTACACTATAGAGGGGATTTTAAACTGTTTCTCAATGCTGTTGTCTTATTGGTATCGAGAGCGCCATGAAAGCACAACAATTAAAAATATGTTTTACAATAAATGTAAATGAAGCATTATATTTATTAGCCAAACCATTTTTGTAATGATTTACCATATTATGAGACTGACCTTAAAACACTTTAATACCAGGTTGATTTTAAACAGTAATGCTAGCGTAATATTCACTGCAACCAAAAAGTACAAAATATATAGTATGATACAGTACAAAATACATAAAACACACAGAGAGAGAATTAATAGAATATTCACTGAAAGCAAATTGTATTCTTCATGTAGCATGCAATGTTTTTAAATTCCCATTCATAAGCCATGCAAATAAAAACTGAAATAGCAATAATTTATTGAGGATGGAAATTGGAAACACCTATGACAGACATTAACATTACACGAAGAACATTTTTAAACACTAAACTACAACCAGATTAACTTCTAAATTTGAGACTTGTCAAAAGCACATTGTCCACAAGCATAAAGTGCGGTTGCCGTACTCGGTTACTAACGTAAAGATAATACTGCATCTTATTTAAGAAGCTATGCCTTTTTCTCAGATACTGAAGTTTGTGCGGTTACCGCAATTAAACCAATTGCACAGCCTATGGCTTATTTGGCTATATAATGAACGGACTAAGACGTGATCAGGTCTTGCGAAGGCCCAACCATACTGCCAGCATTTCCAGGCAGTTGATGTGAAGGTAACCTTCCTTCTTCGACCAGGGGCCGAAGCCGGTTTTCCATCGCACAGCGCCCCTAACCTAAAGTTCTTTGGCCAGTCCTTTGCAACGCAGTCCTGGCTCACCCTGATACGGAGGCATCCATGACTCCAAGCGTGTGGAGGAACTTGAGGTTTCAGCCAGTACTGAAGGGGCCGCATGTGAAGCAGGCCCAACTGAAGTACCGAAGGCGCTGAGGCCATGAGGCCCAGCATCCTCTGAAACACTTTGATGGGGTGAGGGACTTTTTGATGGGGTGAGGGAATGAAATTTGTTGGCTGGGGGACAGCGCACTCTAGGCAAATTTTACCCTAAGGCCTAGGCACTCTAAGTGGCTGAGGAGCACGGGTCTGTGATATAGAAGCTCGTACTCCAACTGAGGTAATTCAGATGAGCATTCCCAGCTCTCTCAGGGGAGAAAGAGCCACATCCATGCACTTCGTAAAAGTGCCGGGTGCTAGGGACAGCCCAAAAGGAAGGATCATGAATTGATAAGCCACTCCCTCGAAGGCGAATCTCAAGTACCGCCTTTGGTGGGGGGCTATTTGGAAGTGAAAGTAGGCGTCTTTCAGATCCAGCGAAAAGAACCAGTCCCCTGGGCATACTTGCGAGAGGATCTGTTTCGATGTGATCATTCTGAATGGCCGTTTTATAATGGCGCGACTCGGATGTCTGAAATTTAGAATGGGTCTTAGACTACCATCCTTCTTGGGGACGAGGAAGTAACGGCTGTTGAAGCCTGACTCGCTCAGGGCTGTGGAAACCGTTTCCATGGCTCCTTTCGCCAGCAAACTCAGCACTTATGTGAGCGGTGCTGCGCTGAACTGATATGGAAACCACGCCGCCTGAGGCTCGTGATAAGGGGAAGAGGAAAAGTGCTCTCTTTTTAAATAAGTCTGTGTTTTATTTTTCTCGCTGTGGGCATGACCCAGACAGGTTGTATTGTTTCAGAGCGCTGTGGGAAGAATGAGCACGTGGGTGGCTAGGCCGACATGGGATCATTCAAACCCAGTTGCTCAGCTTCGTAGCTCCGGTGTTTCATTCTTTGCTGAGAGAGGAGAAACGGGGGAGCGGAGATGTAGAAATCTCTCTGTGGGGAGAGAGTGAGGTTTGCAGGTTTACAGCTGGCGAAAGCTCACTCATGTCCGGGCGCTGAAACCATTGCGAACTACTAACAAGATAGCAAAGCATGATATATATTGCACGAGTACCATACTCTCAATAGACCAGCTGCTGCAATTTAGAATTTCGAGTCTAGCTTGTATTCCGAGGAGCCTTGGCGAATGCCCACATTATATAGCCGGATGCCCCGCCCATTCTGGCGGGCTTTGGCGGGCTTTCCAGCAATAGGCTGTTCAGCTCCACTGCCGCCATTGGTTTAATTGCGGTAACCGCACCAACCAATAGTCTTGCAGTACCTGTGTTATTAAAAAAAGGCTTCAGTTTTGGAGAAAAAGGAATTTCCCCTAGCGTCCTAAATAAGACACAGTACGAAGTGTAGTATCGATAGGGAGCTAGACAAACTAAACCAGGTACTCGCATGAATATATCTTTTGAGAATGTCTTCACAAGAAGACAGAGGATTAATTATGAATTAAATAAATGGCTCCGTATCCCATAGCTGCTGAAAAAATTGTGAAAGACACTGGCAGCTAGTAGACAAATTTAGTTTGTACCAATAAACTGCATAACTGTTTTTTTTCCCAAATACAGCACAAAACAAGATGATCATAATCCCATTTATATAATTCATAAACAGTGTACTGCCTTCCTAAGATAACCAGTCACTAAATTATTCTGGCAGAATTATAGGATGTTTAACTTCATAGACTGAAATCAAAACTGCAGGGCTGTGATAAATAGCACAAGCACTGAGTGTATAATGAATTAAAATAGTTGAATTAATAGTTTTTCTTCTTAATTGCTTCTCTTCTTATATGTATGATAGAACAATAATGGCAAAGGAAACAACCAATTTCCTTTTGTATTTAAGTAGCATGCAAATTCATTAAGAAACACAAGGCAAATGTTTACACAAAACAAATTATGTATACATATATATATTAAAATTTTAATTTAAGATGACATCATGCAAATATAGCAGCCTGCAAAGTGTAAAGCAAAATCTGAGATGAAAGATGAAAAGAATAAAGGAAAATGTAACGAATTTCACACAGATATAAATAATGCATTCATAGCCATACAAAAGATACATATCACCAGAAGCTAGGGTTGAAGATAACAGATCTCATAACAAATTTACCTTCACTATCTGACATGGCCCCCTGAAGGTCATCCTTTACAAAGACAATGTCTCGTTCATAGCCACTTGTCCTGGACTCCTCTCTCATGTGTTGTTGGACTTCTGGAAGAGAGTGACTAGAGCCAAACTGGTCCCGTGAGTCTGCTGAGATGGGTGGGAGTGGGCCTGCTGATGCTCTGGCCATGCCCATGGGCTGACCAACAGGGCTCAGTGGACTCTCCTCTTCAGAGTTTTGTTCAACAATGGGAATTCGACCCCTGCTCTGACTAATTGGCAGACTTGTTGGTTTAGCCCTAGATACGAACTGGGAATCCATGCACTCACCCTCTGTTTTCAGGCGTAGTGAGGAGTTTGACAAGTCCCTTTTGATAGATAGGTCCAGTCCATATACAGAGGAAGGCCTAGAGGAAGGTCTTGACCGAGTGCCACTGGGGTAGGTGCCATCATCGTGAAGGGAAGACCTTATGGTTGGCCCTAGGTTGAGAGATTGGCCAAAGTTGATTGACTGAGCCAGGTTAGCACCAAGAGCTGAACCCACATATTTATGTTGCTCTGCTAGGTTAAGACCTCTAAGACCAAATGTAATCTCATCCTGCAAGAGCTTTGCCCTGGCAGACAGTCCAGCAACTGAGCTGGCAGAGGCCAAAAAGCTGTTGTAATCTAGTTCAAGGTTTCTGCTCTCTTGGATGGGCGAAAACTTTGTAATTTTGGGGTCAATTAGTGCTTTTTTATTCTTTAGCTGTTTCTGGTAAATAACTGAGGCAGGAAGTTGCTTGGCAGCTTGCTTCTCTAAAGTTAGTCTCCCGATGCTATATTTATCAGCTTTGGGGAAATGCCTAAAACTAGCATCAGAGTGGAGGTAGTGAGGCAGGCCTGTAAGCTGTTCAAGACTATCTGTACCGCGTCGGAACTCCTGCTTAATTTGCTGTTTCAACATCTTCAATTCATATGGCTCCTCCATGGAATCCTCGTCTGCTTTACCATATGAATGCAATCGAGAAACAGCCTGAAGAGGACCAAGAAAATCTACCACATCAGCAGTCCGACGAACATCAACAGTCCGGAGAAGTCGGTCAGCTTTGCTGATATCCTTATCGGCAATACTGAAGCTTGAACCAAGGCCCGTGGAGCTCTTTGTGAGTTCGCCAATGTCATCAATCAAGACATAGTTCCTGGAATTATGGTGCTCGAGGTCTGCATAGAAGGACTCAGCTGATATGCTAGACATAGGACTGCTGGCCATACTAGCTCTCTCTTCCAGGCCCATCCTCAGATCAAGGCTACCATATTTACCACCGAGATGGGAAACTCCGTAGGCACTCTCTGTGGATGTAGGGACAATTAGGAGGGGCTGGTTGCGTACGATCTCATAGTTTGTCGTAATCTTTGGTTCTAAGTCAGACAAAGTAGTTTGACGGGGTTTCTGTTGCATCAGAAGGAGTGAGGAATGGTCATAGCCAGTCTGTTGGGACTGCTGATTGAGTAAGGGCACTGATGAGTAGATGGATTGGTAGGGGGACACCTGCTGATGGTAAAGAGGCTGCTGCTGGTACAATGTCTGCTGAGGATACTGACTTGTTTGGGATGCATATTGATAGTGGGAGTATGGGCTTGTAAGCTGTGTATACTGGGACTCAGACTCAGTCTGTGGTGGAATGAACTGGTTAAACACTGACTGTGGGGCAGTCCGTGGCCGTTCTATTCCATGACCATTACCTCGTGCCTCTCTGATGTTGCTGACCTCACTATCTGACATGTAGTCTCGCTCTTCTGCCACTCCTTGTAAGTAGGCTCTCTCCCTCTTTTCTCTCTCTTTCAGTAAAGCATCTTTTCTTCGATTTATACCCATCTCTAGATATCTCAATTTAGCATCTATCTCTTTTTCCTCCTCATCAAGTTCTGCCTGTATCTTACGGAGTTTTGAGGACTCACGTTCAACTAAATCCAGCTCTTTGTCTATGTCTTGGAGGATTTTGGCCCGCGCCATAGTGGTGTTCCTGCACATTCGTCTTCTGGCAGAAGCAGTGGTATACCCAGAGAGGCCAATGAGGGTATCTTCTTCTGGTGGTGGATGAGGTAGCGTGCGTTTTACTTTCTTCTGAGTGCCAACTGGTGTGCCACTCTGAGAACCTTTGCTCTGTTGATTAAAATATAAAACAGAAATAAAAAGAAAAACAAGGAAGCAATAGACATGATAAATCCAGCATGGCCACTTGACATGTAATCATTTGGAGAGGAAAAAAATAATAATAATTTGGTCCTTTAGATAACAAAAAAAGAGTGAACACAAATGCACTACTTACCGAGTAGGTGTCTGAGTACTGGTACATCATTCTGTCCTCAGTTGTCGGACTGAATGACTTGGGGTCAGACAGAGATCGTTGTGAGGCCCTTAATGATCTTGGACTACTGAGATGCCTTGATGAATCAGCAGTAAGCATCTTCTGTGAACTTTTCCCAGGGGACACTGGTGAAACCGGGGAGCATAATACCTTTGGAGATTTGGTAACTAATGATGCTCCAACATCATCAACTGTCAGGTGTGTGCTAACACTTATCTCAGCAGGAGCTGGACATCTTTTTTCTCTGTTTGATATAATATCTGAATCGCTTTCTGTATGGCCCTCTCTGTGTAAATCTACTTTTGTGTCCACCTGAGCCCAAACAGGAGATTTCCTAATTGACCCTGAATGCTCTGTCTGAACTGAAATCTCTGCTACAGTCTGAATCGCAATACTTGATACTTTGACGCTTTTTCCCTTCTCTCCATCTGCATATCTATTGGAACGAGACCTGCGTCTGCTCCGAATGGGGACGTCCCAATCATCCTGATCCTCATCATCAGTTTGCACACAGCTATCTACACTTCTCCTATTTCTTCTCCTTCTACCAGAAGGAAACTTTTCAACCCCATCTTCGTCATCTGTTTGAACACCACTCTCAATCAATTTCTTTCCACTTAATCCCACACTTTGCTCTTGCTTGGCTGTATCTAGCAGGTTTGTGGACAACTGCATTTGATCCTTTGTCTGTGCACTCACTGGTACAGGAATGCTTGCACTATAATGTGTAAAAGCCCCAGAAGTAGTTGTTAGCCAGTTTTGACCTGTTGTGGAGTCATGGGTGGACACTGCAGATGATGTTGAATTCTCATCTTTCACTGGCCAGTATTGTCCATTATCTCCCCCAGAATATTTTGAGTCAAGTATGATGTCTGAACTCAAGGGTGGGGACATACCCTCACTTGGCCCGAACCCATATGGGTATATATTTTGCTCTTGTAGTTGTTGCTGGAGTTGCTGCTGTAATCGATGGATTTGCTCTAGCTGAAGTTGCTGCTGTGCAAAGGTTTCTTGCTGAAGAAACACATGAGCTTTGCGTTCCTCTTCTTGCTGCATTAAAAGTTGTTGCTTCATGTTCTGAAGCTCCACCAGCTCCTTCTGAACAATGATCTGCTCTTGCTCACGGTAACGCTGTATCTCTTGCCTCTCCCATTCAAGCTCTTCAGCTAGACACAGCTGTTTCAACTTCTCTAACTGTAAGAACTCATGTTCAGCCTTGTACTGCTGGCTCTTGCTGTCTAAATCAGGGAAATTTGGGGATACCAGCATGTCCAGTGAGGCTGCTATTGCCTCAAGAGTATAATCTGAGTAGAGCTCAGGAAAGGTTGTCAGGGAGGGAAGGAGACTGGCTAATGTAGAAGGTAGGATATCCTTTGATATATCAGACTGTGGGAATATTGATTGGTCTGTGGCTGTGGTGTGTACAAAGCCATATGGAGCAGGCTGATTTTGAAGTGCTGAAAGTGGATCCATAGAATTGGTGAGACTATTGTATGTTGTGCTAAATACTGAACCTGGTTGGGTAGTAATTGCATACGTGGAGGGAACGGGTGTAGCAACCGATGAGTAAACAATGCCATTTGTTGTTCTTAGTAAACTATTCAAACCAAATGATGTTCCTTGAGAATATGGAGTAGTGGTGAGCCCAGTAAATGCCAAAGTGCTTTTCCTTGTGTAGTCTAAGGCCTCTTCTGTTATGTTAGGAAAACAAAAATAGCAGCATCATCAGCATCAAAATGAACAATTGCTCTGTTTCATGCAACATTAACTAATAAAACATCAAATGGAAGCCAAAGAGCATGCAAAGATCTTGTCAGTGTCATCAGATTAGCAGGATGCAAAGCCAAAACACTGAGGGACAACACGGAGGCAAATGCATGCATCTGTGTTAAAAAAAGAACAGAAAAAGACAAGAATGAAAATCAAGACATTCAGAGAGAACATCACAAAAATAAGGGACATAACCAATAAATAATACATTAACATTCAAATAAATAAAACATATCAATTAAGGATATATGTGCACCATCATACTGACCTGTTGACATTTTAGCTGATGTCAAATCAATAGCCCCCTCAGATGCACCATTCTGATAGGTGAAGCCATTCTTCCTTTCATAACTAAAGAGCCCAGCCTCTTTGAAATTACTGTCAGATATTGAAGCCGTCATGGTACTGAGATCTTCAATGACAGGTGTTTCGGCAATATCAATTTGATAGCCAATTTGATTGTCTGGTTGTGTGGTCACAGGAGGCTGTGTTCTGCAGCTCCCTGTGAAAGGAAGCCTGTAAATTACATCGCAGCAAACAGCCCGTCTTCCAGATGTTAGATCAACTGGTGTACCATCGTCTTCCAAAACAGTTGTGATCACTCCAGAAAACGAGGACAAAGCAATCATGGTTTTCATTGGCTTAGATGTGGTGAGGTCTACAGGTCCAATTGCCATTGGCTCTGTATGTATTGGTATACCAACAGTGCCATTTGTGAAGCTCACCGGGGCTATAGTAATAGGCAGAAGAGTTGGAGCTCTGCTTGCAACAGCTCTGTATGAAAGGTTAATAGGAATCTCTGCACTGGTTGTAGCCTTAGGTTGTAAATTTACAGGTCTGTACACTATCTGTGCAAGTGGCTCAAATGGATTGTATGTAGTAAGTGGAAGAGGCACTGAAGTAGCATTTCCCAGGTCCAGAGGCTTGTCAACTGTTTTGTTGTTGTCGGCAATTGTAGCTGTGCAAGTAACAATTGTTATGCTGTCAGTTACAACAGAGAATGTTGCAGTGGGGATTATTTCAGCACTAAGATTCACAATTCCGGGCTGTACAGCAGTGGCCTGTCGCCCACTTGATTCACCTGACAAGGAATACCTATTTGAATATGGGGCTGTCAAATCCATTCCTTGGTCAGTCGTTGTAACATTGACTTTAAATGTGGTAAGATCTATAACGTCACTAGGGTATTGTATTATTCCATTCTGTTTAGGCTTTGGGTGGACTTCTGGCTGGATTGTAATTGTAGAACCCACAGGTTCAGGTATGGGTTCGACAGGAATCCTCTCCTGGACAACTGAAACAGTTGTTGTTCTTTTTACTTCAGTTGTGAAAACTTGGCTTACAAGATTAGGCAATGCATCAGGATGCTGCTCAGTTTTTGAGATTGCAGAGTAGACTTGGCTCATGCTTGATATAACTTTATCTTGTCCACAAATTTCTTGACTCTCCATAGATTTTATAAATTGGGTAAATGTGACTGGTACTTGTGGTACAGTTGTTGCAGTGGTCACTACTGGAATTTCTTGTTTTTGCTGATAAACTGTTTGCTGCTCTTGAAACTGTGTTATTGGTACTGGTGATGGACCCATTTCAGTTAAGGCCTCTTCAGAAGCTGAGACTATCAGTACTTCTTCCATATCCAAACCAGGAATATCTTCATTTTGAGCTGGGATTTGAATCTGGGTTATTGTTATTGGAGCAGAATATTTTTTTTGCATTTGTTGCATCTCAAGTTCTTGTTGCACATCCCTCACCGTATAGTGAGGAACTGACTCAGTAGAAAATCCTGACACTGGGGCTAAGGCTACTGGTACCTCCTCTGACAGTTTTGATGTATGCACCACTGAGACTGGAGCCATGGCAAGAGGAGAAATCAAGGAAGGTGAGGGGTATGTCATTGCCGGATATGCTGTTGGTTCCATAGCAATGGGTGGTGGTGGTGCTGCAGCAGGTGCTGCTGAAATCAAAGCAGAATGTGCCATTACAACATGTGGTGTTATAAACGCAGATGGGGAGTGCATTGTATTCTCCATTGTGGTATGAGGAACAACCATCATAGTCTGTGATAGTCCTGATGATGCCACTACAAGAGGTGTTGAAACAAATGTTTGTACAGAAGCAACTGGCAGCTCTGGGACCGGTACACAAGGTTCCGTAATACTTTGTCTTGAATCCGCTGCTAGTGTAATATGATGAGTCACTGTTGTGACTGAAGCAAAGTCAGGTACCATCACCTCAAGGGGCACTGCTGTATTTAAAGCTGAGGTAGGCTTTGGTGGGGCTGCTACAATTTGTTCTGAAATTAATGACACAGGTACATCCACTGCAGATTGAGCAAACAATCTTGAGGCATCAGATGGAACATGCTGTCTGGGAGTTGGCAGTGATGATCTTCTCATCGGTGCTTGAGTTGTAATGCTCTCAACAGGTGATCCTGGTTCTGAGGGTAATGTTATCACCACATATGTTTCAAGAGTTCTAGCAAATCTGGGTGAAAAGGGTGATTTTGGTGATGAAGCACTGTTCTTGGTCTCTACAGGGGCAGTCAAACTGAGTGACAAAGCATTTGGAGGTTCCCTAGTTCTTGGCAGCGTTGCAGCACGAACTGCTTGAACAAATACTGGCTCAGGGCTAACTGGGGGCTTTACGCTCTCTCTTGATCTGTGACTAAATACCAGTCCTGGGGGAATAGATACAGGTTTGGGGGGAACAGGGGGTGGTGATTTGTGTGTTGGAGTCACAACTGATTTTATATTTACGCTGGCCACATTTGGTGGGGGTTCAGGTAGAGTTATTGTAACTGGTGAGGGAGTTGGAATAGACTTTTGCTGGTTAAAATCAGCCTTGGCTACTGCGCTATATGGCAATTCTAGTGGTGAAGCTGGAGGTGGTGGAAATGAAATCACTGGTTTATCTGTTCTTTCTTGAGGAACATGGGGTTTTGCAGATGTCACACAAGACTGAACTGTTGAATCAGTGATGAAACTTGATATTGTGGCTGGATAAGTAAAAGGAGAAACACTAACAATAACAGGTTGCCCTCTTCCATCTTCAATAGTTGTTTTAACTGCCACATTTTCAAGATTTGGCAGTCTGGCAACAACTTGACCTCGCTGTGTCTCTACAACAGGATAAATAATTTGTGAAACTGACTGTTGTGTGTAAATTCCATCATCTGGTACATTTTCCTTCTGTATTTCCACGATCCTTTCCTGAATATTGGTCAGCATTGATTGAACTGGTTGAGAGGGTGAAGCTCCAAAAACAACAGTTGTAGAAACAGTGGGAGAAACAACAGAGACTGTCTTTGCAGCAATATGCTCTCCATGACTTGCGGGAGGTGAAAAAGGTGTCTGCTTGGCATAATTGGGGTGTCATGTGTGGTCTGGTTTCTGCTGGCCTCTGAATAGGTATTTGAATAGAAACACTGGTTGGTGGCTGAATCTTTTTTGCTAAAGCAGGAATACTGGATTGAGCAGACAGTGGTGTGGCCACTTGTTCAACAGCTGAGCTGGTCTGGTCTGTAGAGAGAACCTTTGCTGGTATTGAGGCTGATACCATTATTGGAACAGAAATAGGCGCTTGATACACTGCTGAAACTATAGCTGGAAGTGGGGCATAGGTTAGAGAAGGTACTGGAAAGGTCACAGATATTGATTGAGATGGAGATGTAACCAGGTCTGGCATCTGTGCAACAATGTGGGTAGTTGTCGGAATCTGATTCCTGAGTGCAGTGGAGGGCAGGGTAGGCACTGAAACTGGAGTTTTTTCTTGAATTGGATGGTCAAATGCAGGGGACACAAGATCGGGCATTTGAACAATAACTGAAGTTTGTGTTAAAGGTCCTTTGTGAGACTGAACAATAGGTGTAGCAACTGTAGTAGGAGGAGTTTTTACATGGTCGACTTTTGGAGGAATTATTAGTGCAACAGCTTGTTTGTCTGTAGAGGCTGATTCAGCAGCTGAAAGTGGTTCATTTATTGCACTGGACAACGGTCTTTGAGCTAAATCTTGAAGATATGAATCCAGTGTACAGTATGAAACACTATCGGCAGTAGGGACTGTTTCCTGTGTAGGTTTTGCTATAACTGTTGGTTTTGGACCTGGTGTTGGCTTTGAAACAAGAATAATGTCAGAAGGAGTTGGAGTGGCAGCATTTTTTGAGACATGTGGTGAGGTTGGAATGACCGGTGAAGGGGATCCAATAATCTGTGTGGATGACGCAACAGGAGCCGTTGCTGATGGGTGTGCTGTGGCTTGCTCAGACACCAAGTCTGGCATGTGAAGTACAACTGGGGCAGATATTTCAGCGACACTGGGGCTAGCTGGAGTAGTTAATTCAGATGTCTGGCCAGAAACTGGAGAGGATGATGGTGCTGTTGCTAGTTCCATATTTGAATCTGGGGGTGATACTGTTGGAGATGTTGGTGGAGACAGTGGTGATATTGCGGTTTTCTTCACAACATGTTTTGATGAAGGAATTTCACATATTACAGAAATGGGAACAGTTTCAAATGATTCTTCTGGGGCTTGTGGTTCCTCCGCCCTTTGAGGGATATCAGCTGGTTCAGGGGACATTTTTTCTTGTGTGACATTGTCCTCCTCTTCAACTTCCTCTTCACCAGAGGAGCACTGAGTGATCTTTAAGTCAGGAATTGGATATAAAGATTTATTCCCATATACATCCTGAGTAGATGTAGAATCTGCAATATAAGGCTCCAAAATGCATTCAATAGGTTCAGCTAGGTTGTCTTCTTCCCCACTTGAAGGGATGAGTATCACCTCGGGGGAATCATATGATGACTCAGACACAGTCAGAGGGGAGGCAGGAGACACAGGAGTTGACTGAGTAGGGCTTGTTCCTGGTGTTAATACATCTTTTTGTATCTTAACTCGCTCTTCATACGCATCCTCTGTTTCCAACAGTGGCTTTGCATTTTTATCTGTAGAAAGTGCATCATTTCCAGAAATACTCACGTAACAAGTGTCACTGACATCAAATGGCAAGGATGTGTCGATCTTTATTGCATGTGCTTGCTGAGCCTCCTTCTCTTTTTGCAAGATCTTGCTTCTTTTATTCATCATCTCTTCATAAGCATCATCTGGTGTCATAAGTATCCTCACCGACTCATGTTCAGACATCTTTCTCAAATCTTGCTCATAGCTGACACTACCAAGAGCTGTTGCAGCCTGTACTTGTTCTTCAACTAAAGTTTCATAAGCATAGTCCTCTATTAACATGCCTCCATATAATGGTTCAATATCAGGTGGTGTGAATTTCTCTGATGTGTTGTATTCCTGTGCTTTTTGCATCATTTCCTCATATACCTCTTCAGCAGTCTTTAATGGCTTCTCTGCAGCCTCGTGTGTTTCAGATGATAATGTTCTGTATTCTGCATTATCTGGTTCAGATTCAAAACTAGGTGAAAAATCAGAGAAGGAGGAGGACTTACGTTCCTCCATCCCTGCTGCCTGCCTTAATTTATCAGTTTTAGTCAAATTATTCCGTCTCATTTGCATGCCTAGATCATCTCTTTCTGTCTTTAATTTTTTTGTGACCTTTCTTAAATGTGGCTGATCATCTCTTTTATATTCCTGCTCCATCTGTTCACTCTTCTCACGTAACTCATCCTCCTCAGATGAGTCCTCTATCGTGAGAAGGGCCTGACCATGAGGTCTGTGTTTTGCCTTTCTTTGCTGTTTACTCTCCGCTCTTACCTTTTTATGACTTGGGCTACTATCACTGTCCTCATCAATAGAGGACACAGAAGCAGGTGAAGCTGTTCCTGGTGTGATGCTAGACACCTGAACACTGGATGAACCATCACCCTTGGACAAGTCTTCAATCAGACTCTCATGCTCCTCTGTTGTCTGTCTAACAGGAGTTGTTTGTGTGATGGCAACTGCTGTGGTGTCTGTAGCTATGATCTTCTCATTGTCATTTGACAAATCTATTTCCACTTCGGATTTCTTCTAATTCTTCTGAGACAGGGATGACTTGGGCAACTTGACCATCTTGGTCATGAGAAGACAGAGTGGTATAAGAAATATCCTCAGGCTCTACATTAAGTTTCTTTAGGGCACATTTAGGCTTCATGGAATCATCCGATTTTTCAACTTCTCTGGTTTCTTGCTGTGTTTGTTGTTCTTCTCTGTGTTTTTCCTCATCAGAAGGCAAGTTCTCGTCTTCACCCATGTGCATAAGTTGCCTTCGTATGAATTCTTCGTCATCTCCAGAATTTGAACTGTCTAGTTTGTAGTCCTCACTGCTGGAGGAAGCACGCCTCACTCTTCTTCTCTGTATCTGAGGGGAGGGTTCACTCTCACTGCTGTCTTCATGGTATTGTTTTACACTGTCTGGTGCTCTGACAGGCAACAGTTTTGTAGCAGTTTCTTGTATGGCCATTTCACTTACTTTCTGTATCTCCTTAAGCTCCTCCTCAGCCGAGCTGTATGATTCTACTGATGCCGGCAAGATGTCCTTTCTATGTTGCTCTTTAATAGCTGCTTTTAAGGTGTCTACTTTAGACATTTCTGGAAGACTGCTATCTATCTGTACCACAACAACTTTCTGCTGTCCTTTTATTGCAGGTTGAGTGTATGTATCCTCTTTAACCTAAGGGAAATTAAGAAAGAAAAATGGCAAATACATTAAATTAATATTGTAGCTCTTTCCTTAAAACATGCCTGCCTCCTATTCATGACTAACACTTTTTTTAATACACTTCAATAAAATATTATAAAACAATGTTTGAATAATAGAATAAAAAAGCATTGCTCAATCATTTATATGTAATATTATACCTTTACTACATCTGCCTCAGTTAGCACTGCTGGAAGCAGAGACATCGGTTCTGTTTCTACTTGTGTCTCGTCAGGGACTTTGTCTTTGCCTGTTTCTTTCAAAGTGACCTCAGCAGCAGTAATAACAGCTTTCTGAGTCTCTGCAGCTGGTATTGGTGCCACTACAGCTGTCATCTCTGTCTGCAGCATATCTGTGGTAGGAACAACAGAGAGAGGTGCAGGGACCGCTGGAGTGGTCACCGCTGCATTTGCAACAGTAGTAGAGATGGTTTTCTCCTCTTCTGCCTGCTTTCCAGGTGATGGTTTTGGTTCAGATTTTGGAATAGGTGTCTGTGCAGATGCAGGAGTCTCAGACAGCTGTATGTTGGATGTGACTGTAGGCTTGTCTTTTGGCTGGATATTGGTATTTTTCCCATGTCTCCCAGCTGCCCAACTAGAGCTCTCTGTGTTTGACAATTTAAGCACAACCACTCAGCCTGGAAAAAAAAAACACATGCAATGAGATTTGATAAATATACTGTAGAAAATAATTTAAAATTTAAATAATAGTAAGAAAATATAAATATTCTGATGGTCCTTAAAGCTGCACCATGATATTAGACACCCCCCCCCCAATTTTTTTTATATATTTGAATAAATTACTAACAACTTTAGTAATTTAGCAAATGTAAAATAAATACACAGTACTCAGCAAATAAAAAAGGCGCTTTTCTTTTCATTATTCTGGCAAGTTAAAGTAGAAGTAAAACACCTGTCTCTGTTCCTACAGGGGACAGCGTTAGAGGTACACGGGTACACACACACACACACACACACACACACACACACGCACGCACGCACGCACACACACACACGCACGCACGCACGCACGCACGCACGCACACACAGAGAGAGTCTTAACAGGAGATACGGGTTTATTGCCACGTCTAGTGACACAAACAAGCCATAATTCATAGGCACATGGTCTGACTTGAACACTGTTCTTTATTATGTAACACCCCCTCTGTCTCTTTTGTCATACTCAAAGGCTTATTCACAAAGCTGTGATTATAGAAAAACGTTTTCTTAGAAATTGCATTGTAAATCAAATAATTTAAAAAAGCATGGGTATGCAAATGCACTTCCAAAGGAATGAAATTGAAAGACAAATCCCAAGACAAATTCCAGACTGAAACTCCTTTCCAACATAGCTATTCTATTAAAAATGCTGCTAAATCTACTTATTAGTAAATCATTTGTATTGCATCTCTCTTTTTCTAATTACATTTTATTAATGAATGCAACAGAAAGCTGACAGATGTATTTTGGATCTTTTTAAAATTGTGTACTAGAAAGAATAAATGAGCCATAACCAGATGATGGTAGACACATGTAATCACAGACAAAGAGGATAAGTGAATGAGGTAGATCAAGACAGCCTTCCTCTTCAAAACACATGAATTACAATAAAATACCAGACTAAAGGACAAGGGTTTGACTGGGTCATTACAAAGTGTCACCATGGAAACCAGATAAGATTTATGTCCCCAACAGCACAGTCTGTCTTGAGCCTTTAGCTCTGTACCAAAATTTAGTGAGCTGCCTTCCTAGACAGAATCTTAAGGCATCTTAAGTGTGCTTAGGCAGGCTGAAAGCATTGCAACTATTCTTCAGACAGAAGGCAAAATTACTTAAAAAATATGTTCAAAATGGTTATCATAATGTACTAGTTGGCTCAATATTGTGTTTATGCTATTGAACTATATTAGCAGCGTGCTAGTGTACAAGAACATGTGGATTCTACTGAAATATTATGAAGGGTAAAGAGTGTTCCAAAAGCCAATTAATTTTTAATCCACAAACATAATAAACAGCAACAGATTGGAAAAGCTTTGTAGATCTTGTAAATTTGGGCAAATTTATGAATAATTAGTAGTAATGGAGTAACATTGGTGAGGCAACTGCCTAGAGCAGCTTGCTTATTGAGAAAAGCCGTAAGGGCACTTCTGAGTAAGAGAAGCTTCATGAGAAATAAAGTGCTTCTAATAAGGTTCAGCATCCAGAACTGAATCAATCCTGTAAATAAAGCAACAAATATGAACATGATATACTAGATAACCACTGGCTTACTATAAACTAGATATGCAAATTTCCCTATTAGAGAGAGATAAATTAACTCACAAACACAGCCATATGAACAGAAATGCCCATGGCTGCAAAAATAAATGAGAACAAGCTCATTTCATCACTGGCTATGGTTTTAGTAAAAGGTGCAAATCATCACCGCTAATTGGAAACATGACAGCTTATTCATATGCAACTGAGGAGAAGCCTGATTCAACACACAGGACCATCAGAGCAGGGAGACCAATCAGGAGATTAATTAACAATAAAATGAACCAATCATCTTTTCCAGCATGTACGACTTTGTGAAAGAATGTCCTCATCACTGCTGCTTGTCAGTACTGTGTATGCAGGCATTGTAGAGTGCTGATCACGGCACATAAATAAAACTGCAAAAACAAAAAGTGCGTAATCAAGGTGCTAAACAAGGATGCACAAAACTGCATATTTTTTAAATCAATTACCCTGTGTGTTGCCTGAACTGTCTGTCTTATTATTTTGGGATTCAAATAACTCAAATCAGCACACATCATTTTAATTTCTTATTTTTTCAGAATAAAATAGATATGCAAACTATCAATAGTTTTGGGATATGACCGTTTTTCTTTTTATGAATATTTTGCCAGCATTCACAATCCAAAGCTGGAGAGTATCTTGAGTAATTTATAAAATTCTTCCTCTATGCTATCTAAATTATCTTCCTCAACTTTACTTTGTCTGCTTTTTATTACAGTAGAGAAATGAGAAAAGGGCAACAGCAGATGTATGCTTTTCAGATCAATCTGACTACATGCCATAGTGATTACATTTATTATACAAAGAGAGCTATTGCTCTCTAATATCAATTATGTCTACTGTCCTTGATTAACAAAGCCATGACTCCTTTGTGATACATATATGATTATTCTGTGGGTGATTTACACTTCTCTGGGAAAAATGGGCTTATACTGCATATTTGGTAGTTTCACATCTTACACTATGGAAATACTGCAACAAGGAGAGGTTAGAAACAGAAACAATCCATCTCTGATGAGGAAATAATGCTTAACAAGAACATAAAAAAACACAAACACCTATATTTTGAGCACATTATTACCAATGCTATAAAGATAGCAATCCAGCCAACATAAGAACAAGAACAATACATTCTGCATTCTGTTTTACTATGACTTTTTTCATGCACTGCAGCAGTGGAAGATCACGCAACATTACCCAACATCATAGCTTCCCAACTCACAGTGTTAGTAAGGCTGGTTGCACTTGTTTTGACATTCGTGCCATTTACTATGGAATATGAAGTGCTAAAACTACATCTTACAATTTACAATGTATGACTGACAAAGATATTCTCTTGTATGTTTAAAGTAGCATTTTCAGAACTTCCGTAATTTTCATGACTTTTTCAGTTGTTTGTGATGACTAGTTGATATTTGTTATTTAGATTTATGTATGTTTGTCTCACAATTGCACTCACAAATAGTAATTTCTTAGAAATACTGACTTTAACCAAAAATGCATTGACTACAGAGATTTGTCAAAAATGAATTTTATTTGACATTTTAAGAATCTATTAAATTTGCATAACTTTTCCAGACCTGGGAATCATGCTTTTATGAACACCCCAAAAATTAAAGTTTTCTTTTCGTATCCCACCCTTTTTTCAGCCCTCAAGGGCACTGCTGAGCAAGAGAGTCTGCAGTCTGTCTAAGTCTGTAAGTATGTACTGTCTATATGTAAATTGTTTCTGCACTGTCTGGAGGACGCTCTTAAGAATTTCACTCACCAAGGCACATGTGCTGTGGTGATGTGATGATAAAAGTGATTTGATTTGATTTGAGAGGTTTCACAAGGAATAAAGTTCTTCCAATTAGGTTCAACATTCAGTAATCAATAAATCTAGAAAATAATACAACAAATACTAACATGATATAAAAATATAAAAAAAAAAACCTTTAATATCTGACATGACTGGTTCTATAAGTATTAGATACTTATGTATACTCATATTTACTGCTGCATTATGTTCTTATGTCCAGTGTTCTTGGCTGTCCTTAACCGTAACTTTATGTTGCGTTGGTAGCATGCTAGTAGAATGACCGTGAATAGTATAATTACTTGGTCCTTCCTGTTGCGCAAATGCATCTCTGTATCCGCCGCAGCTGGTTCTGAACCAGCCGGGCCTGGCTGAAAGCCATGCAAAGTCCTCTTTAATTACACACAACTAGCGAGGACCAGCAGGCCTGGAGACAGGCCTCATATGCGCCTTTGTTCTCAGCGATTAACCCCAGAGAAAAACACATCAGCTCTCTGATGATAAGACTCATCAAGCCTTACAGCACCACAACAAGGCACACTCCACTGAAGGAGATATCGGACCTTTTACCAAACTCTAATCTGTTAAATCTGTTAAACTTCAACCAGCCAGGATGACTTGGGGTAATAGCGATTAATATAAGCCATATAAGTTGCATCTTTTCAATATCTAAAAAGCGATACTCACTGCAACCTGTTACTCTCCAGCTATCTAGACAATTGCATTATTCCTTCAGAGTTCCTTAAGATATAGCTCTTCCATTCATCTGCTAATGGCAGTACAATCTGCAATGCCAAAAGCCATTAGGATAACACTTTGTATTCAACAGTCACTGCTGCAAAAGCTTGCTCTGTAAATAAATGCATACTAACAGCATTCCAAGCTGCAGCTCTTTCAAAAAGTATACAATTGCATTTAGTAGTAACATGCCACACGTTTGCATAATATTCTAAAACATCTCACGGCATATTCCAGGTGAAATAAAACTATAGACCAGTAAGCATCAGTCATAGTTTGTTTTATTTTGTCAGCCTGCCTGTACTACAAAGCTGGAACAGATTTGCATTTGAGAAGTAAGATGAATTTATAGCCACAGTTATATATTAGAGGTGCTATTCCTCCACGGTACCACAGCACTGCAGAGCAGGGTCTGACACCGTATTGATCCCTGGCAGCTGCCTTTGGCAACAGTTGTAACTGGCTAAAATAGTGAGCTTTCAACCACCCCCGCAGCGGTACAGTCCCAATAAATCAGGCCCAATGATAATAGAGAATCTTGACCTACTAATCTGTAATAAGCAGAGTGCTCGGCACTGAAGGCACAGAGCCAAACCGTGCCGCCCACCGGTGTGACAGAAAGCAGATAAACAGAGAGAGAGAGGTGTAGAGAAGGTTTTTTTTTTAAATAATATCATCTTTTTATTCTTGCGTGCCTCAGCAAAAATTTTAATTGAAGACATGCAATTTATCTCGGGTGCAGGTTGAAAGACAGAAGATGAAATATTTCCAATTTTCTTTATAAATGACCAAACAATGCTGAGTGCTTCAACATGCTCTGTTTGTGCCTTAGTGATGTTCTTTTGACTGCTCTCATTTAAAGAGCCAAACATGCACAGACACGCTGTAGGAGCATCTAGAGAGCTCACTGCTTTAAAAGCAGCTTGCGAGAAGGGAAAAAAGGTTAGGTGCATCTCTCTAGTCTCGCCTCAAGACTATTTATACACATACCATCTCCTCCAGGGAAGCTCTCCTTTTTGACTCTGCAATAGTTTCCATCTGCATTCGAGAATATGAAATATCTCTTCCTGCAGCCGTCTGTGATTCCTGCAGCATTTGCGACAGAGGCAATCTCATGCATTGGTGTACATACAACCTATACATTTCATTAAGACCGTGCAGGTCAAAGATTAGGAGAATTAGATTTGTTGCAATGTGATTCCTGAAAACTGTGCTTGCTGCAGAATCGCTCTAAAATCATTCCAATATCTTTTGTTGAAAGAAATGAAAGTAACAGACTTGCATCTCATTTATTTCTATGCCTGTGCATTAAAACATTGCTGCAAGCAGCAATTATGGAGCCAAGCACACTTGTGGAATGGAATATTGTAATGCAGAGTAGATTTGTGGACTATACATTTTAAGGCTGCACAGATTTGTGTAGTCATGACAACCGCTGACAGCTAGTGTTTTGAAAACAACTGGTTCAAAGGCTAAAAGCAGATTCATTATTGCGTTATTGCTTTTGACCTGAAGCTTATGGCAAATACAGAAGTTCCTTTTCAGTATGAAATCTTTTGTTTCAACATTTAGCATCCTCGCTGTTAACTTTATAGCAATGCTACAGTCAATCTGAGCCATTTCCATACTAGAAGTTGGTTCTCACCAGAATAAATCTGCTAGTTATTTCAAGGTAAATACATCACAGCATTGTGAAAAATAGCCTCGCTTCCTGATTTGCAATCCTTGTGTCAAAATTGTTGACCCATACATGCAAATGATTTGGTATGTCAAAGGAGGGATAATCCAATGAAAACTGTTAGATGAGGTTAAAGTATTCTTTCGAAAAATTAAAAATGATATATCAGTTGAGAATAAATTGAAATCGGCAGTTCTTTAACATTCAAAGGCAATTTTACTATGATAAAATGTATACTATTTGGTTAAAAAAGGTAATACAGTTAAAACGCACACTTACGGTTCAGAGTTTGGATTTTTGTTTTTGAAAGAAGTCTCATAAGCTCACCAAGCAGTGTTTGATTAAATAATACAGTAAAACTAATATTGTGAAATAATATTAGATTTAATTTTCAGCAGCCATTACTCCACTATTCAATGTCACATGATCCTTCAGACCCACTCTAATATGATAATTTGGTGCTCAAGAAACATTTCTAATTATTATCCAGGTTGAATACAGTTGTACTGCCTAATATTTTTGTGGAAACCGTGATACATTTATTCAGTCTTCTTTGATGAATGGAAAGTTCACAAGAACAGCATTTATTAAAAACAGAAATCTTTTGTAACATTATAAATATTTTACTGTCACTTTTAATAAATGTAATCCATTCTTTCTGAATAAAAGTACTAATTTCTTAAAAATTAAACGTATGAACATCTTTTAAAGAATAGGGCATCTAAAACTTTCAACTGTAGTTGGAAGAATGTTGCCATCAGGATCACGAAGACACTCCTCAATCAATGTGCCAATTTTCCCAATGATTTACCATATGGTTCTAGAGGCCACCACAGGCCAATAGAGCAAAAAAGCAGCAGAGCAAGATTAAGATGACTAACAGATACAATATATGCCCACTCGCCTCTGGTGCTTGGCCCCATCAAAAGATCAAATGTTGCGCCTTGCAGGTGAGGTTATACAATATGAGTTATTTAATGGCATTAAATTAGTCTAGCGGGTTTTACGTGCCTCTCAGAGTCTCAGAATAATAAACCTAATTTATTAGCAAGCAGAACACACCTTGAACTCTTTTCCATATAATGCACCACTGGGATGATCATATTACTGTGCATAAAGCATCCAGGGCACAAACACACAGACACACCAAAACACACCCACGCATATGCACACACACAAGATTTAAATGAGAAAAAGAGGAAGAGATAAACTGTGTGCGTGGTGACAATGGCCATTTTGTGTAAACCACCTGAGCATTGTTTCGTGTTAATGACATGTCATAGAAAACTTGGTCCCATCGAGAGGATACACAACTCTCTCGGGCACAGCTGGGCACCAGTGTATTACCACCAGAGGAACAATGAGGAAACACAGCAGACTGTAACCACTGCTGCTCAGTCCATTACTGCATATAAGACAAATCAGAACACTCTGTTCTTTAAAGGAGGCATATCATATGAAATTGAATTTCTTGCTTGCAATAAGAGTTTCATATACAGTAGCTACGTAAACAACTGGAAGGAAATTAAAGTTTAATCTCAAGTACAAACAAACTATATATTGCAATAAAGATGCACTAAAGAAAGTGGAAATGGTGGGATTTCTGACATCAGAAAAAATGTAATCTATAATACATGGAGAAAGCTATCGATTAGCAGTCTCACTCTTTTAAGCGTAAAATTAAATATAACCTATTTTGGTGCAAGAAACCTTGACTATCATTGTAAATGGACTTGTACTAATAAATTGTAACAATAAATAAATATAAAATGATAAATTAGCATAATATGATCTTTAAAATGTATGAAAATGTATTATAGATTACCACCCTAAACTTTGACCTAAATATAACATCATTATTCTATCTTTCATAATTAACTAATTTATAATGTCTTTATTTTTCAGGTTTTTTTGTGCAAAATCTGCAATTACAAAAAGTAAGACATCAGCATAGACTGTTAGATGGCATCCAACAATACACAAGTCCCCTTGGGTCCAGCGACAGCTTTCTTGGAGCCACTCTCACAATGCTAGCTGAGGTAGATTAAAATCTAAAGCTATTTTTAGCCAACGGTGTGCCAGATGCGGACACTGCATATCACTAAATATCTTAATATCACGCATCGACGTTTGAAGCTATGCCTACAGCCTTACGCATGGCATATATGTGAATGTGCATTGTCATTCAAAAGGCTTTTTGGGCATAAACTGTATTTTTCAATTAACATCAGAAGCACAGGGTCCGTTTTCTTGTGTGAAGGTGCATGATTGTAGAGGCCAGAGTTAAAGGCTCGTGTTAAGGGCATATTACAAGAGACTGACTGTGTCATATCCAAAAGGGCAGGATGACAGTGCAGTGCCAAATATGATTTAGCACATACAAATACAAGGCTGTGTGTTTCTAAGTGGGCCATCTTCTGCAAATACTTAAAAAAAAATGTTCTAGACAGTGTGACCCCATGGACTGAATAATAAAAGGACAGGACAAAAAAATATATCAAATAAATTAATGCAATAAATAGCCTATTTATAAACCACTAACTACAGAACAAAACACCCCAACAAAGTCAATTATACTATAGTTAAATTTGGCCATGTACATCTGTTTCTGCACTGCACACATGGTGCATTTTTCAGCTGCAAATATACTGATTACAAAGACGTGGCATAAATGTATTTGCACTGATCCACAATTTTAGGAAACAGTGGATCACAGGCGATAGTTCATTAGCATGCACAGCAGGCAGAAAATGAGATGCAAGCTAACTGTCAAAACAGAGCTCCTATACTTTGTCAGAGTAAAGGCACCATAGGAGCCTATTTTACCAGGTTAACTACTTTCCTGACACAGTCAAGTGTTTTCTGATTAATTCAAAATTGAAATCTCCAAACCTTAGCCCATTATATTTAAACTTTCTAAATAACAAAATCTAAAAAAAAATACAGCGTATATGATTTGCAGTGCACCACTGACAGAGAACAGCTGCAGCTGGACACAGAACAGACGATCATTACAGAATATTAAATACTGTAACATGCCTTATTCTCATGCCATTTCCTTCTGTGTGCTGTAATAATGAACCAATTCATAAATCAAACAGTTTTCTCATTAAATTACTTCTGCAATCACAGCTCCGATGAAAGCAATGAACATAGCTTGTTGGGGTCACAAGCACAGGAAGACACATTAGCATAAATGATGGGCAGCTGCCATGCTGTGCAAGTGGCCATGCGCACGCTGCAGATGGCGTGTGAGATTTAGTCCATCAGTCCACAAGCACGAGAAAGACATCCGACAACTCACCCCGCCCCCACCCTCATCACCACCTCCATTTATTGGGATATCATGAGGCACACACCACCCGTCTCCATATTCAAACCCTCGAACACTTTAACAGTGTGCTGCAAGCTGTGGCTCTCTTCAATCAGCCTGTTACGTAATCACACATTTTGTCCAAACACAGGGATTCTTCCCCTGGAGTCAGCACTCAGCAAGTTTCAGCATTAGCATGAAGCTACACTCTCATAAATACCACTCATGCAGATTACTCAATGCAGAGGCCATGCATAATTCACATTTTTTTAATTGAATTGTCTTGTGTAGCATACAAACAGCAGATTTAAATCATCACAGCAACACTATTGCCCACTTTCATTTTTTACGCTTTGAATTCCCAAACAGTTTAATTTATTAGTAGTTTTAAATCACCAAAGGGACAATAGAGCCCACTTTCATTTTCTAGGCTTTGGATTCACAAGTCACTTAATTTCTTAGTAGTGTTTTGTTGACTCAATCTACACGGCCTGTTATTGGCCAAACCTAAAAAAATGCCAATCACTCATTGGTCCCTGCAGAATGCTAATGCATTTATTGGCTCTTCTACTGCATCCTCAGCCGTTGTGGAGTTTTAGTGTAATTACAATCATTTGGAAAGAGCCATCTGGAGAATGAGTGGGCATAACAGAGGTTACGAACTGCATGTTGGAGAACCCACCACTCCAGATTTTCTGTCTGTCAGACTCATGTACCCAAGAACATTGGCTAATTAGTCATCAATACATAAGAGTTAAGAAAGATAGCAGACTTAGATATCAGTCAGAAGAGCCTTTCGAGTAGTGACTCCCAAACAAAAGTATAAAGTACTTCAGTGAGGAAATCAAATTAAATGAACAAACAATGCTTTTATTATCTATTTACTAAAGACAAATATTAAAACCAGGCCTTCAGAAACAAAGACTTAAGACAAAAAAATAGTCAATGACTCACCTCAGCAAGATGAGGCATGGGGTTAAATCCACAGAGATGACATACAACACTTTTACATTCAGTGCAGGTGTTGTAATTAGGAGGGTCCTTCGAGCCCATGTTAAGATCCACTTCGCAGAGTGGGCAGTTGGCTGGTTGGTGTTCCCCTTTAGGATCTTTTACTAATGTATCCTGTCCAGTTTCAGGTTTATCCTTTTCTGAAGTAGGTATCATTGATACTTTGGCCTCATTGAGCTGCTCTGGTTTCTTTTCAACAGGTGGTTTGTTCTCTTTTTCAGGAAGTACCTTGTTGGGTTCTATTGCAACAGATCCTTTGCGATATGTTGGCGGTGTAGCCTTGGCAGAGGCCACTGAGCCTTTGCGAGAAGCTGGTGCTGTGGTAGATTTACCAGACTCAATAGAAAGTGTGGAGCCTTTTCGTGAAGTTGGAGGTGTTGTGGATGGCTCATCTTGAACAGTTGAGGACATCAGATTAGACGCCGAGCTAAATAATGAGGAACCAAAGCCCAGAACTTTCCCGGAGACAGCAGAAACTGACTGTGGTGAGGGTGACCGAGATCTAGCCGTTTCTGTCAGTCCACCAAATCCACGAAAGAACTTTCCTGTGGTTGACTCAGATGGTTTAGAAGAAGAAGGCTGTGCTTTACCACCTAATCCAAAACCAAAGAAATTTGATTCCTGTTTTGGGTGTCCAACCTCAGCAGGTGGAGCAGATTTTACAGGAGTGGATGTATCTTTGGGTGGCTGTTGTTGTGTTTTCGCAGGATCTGGTTGAGTATCGTTTTGCTTAGGAGGCACTTTTCTTGGGGTGATTGTATCAGTTGCCTTAGCATCAGTTCCTGCCTTTTGTTGAGGGCATGGTATTGAGATCTCTTTCTTTATTTCTTGAGCAGGGGCAGCTTTATTTTCAGCTGCAGCAGGCTTCTCATTAGGTTTAGACTCAACTGGAGCTGTAGATAGCTTGTCAACTTTTAATGGAGTTTGGTTGTCTTTCACTAAGGGAACTGGCTGAGGTTTCACTGTGGGACTTTCAGATGTTTTCATCCCTGCCTGTGCCCGTTGTACCTGGCAATTCAGGCAGAGCCATTCCTCGGCCTGCAATAATTATAAGACAATTACTGGCAATAATATATTCCATTCTCTACTCTAATGTCTTGCAGTAGGTTTATATTTAGAAAACCCAATAACTACAAAAAACTGCTGCTTCAACATACATTAATATAACAAATGAAAATAAATGAACACTTATTCACATCATTAACTTTGGCTTTGTGACAATTTTTTATCCTTACTTTGCATATTTGTAAGTGAAATACATAAAATAGCTGGTGAGGGTCAAAGTTGCACTGTTGTATTCTTTCAATGGCTTGCCACACTGACATCATGACTACAAATGGCCCCTCTTAAATATATTTTTTTTAAACAAAATAAAGCAAATAGGCAATTAGCGGACAAAAAGTAAAATATTTACTGTACTTAGCAGCATTCATAGTAAACATAAGCTTAAACATATAAGTGAAATTAGAGCTTAATGATAGAAGACTAAAATGCGTGAAATGTCCTGTTTTTGAATTATTCTTTTTTTTTAGAATGTCTAAAAAATTCAAAAAATAGTTACATTTTATTTATTTATTTATTTACAGAATGCCAGTGACATTGTTATGTTCTATAATATGATAACAATGCAAGAAACTGTACATTAATACTGTATCTACAGTATGATGGAATAAAAGACAACAAGAATGTTATATGGTGTAATGTTAAAGGTGTTAAAAGTGAAATGTCTTACCTCTGTTTGATGAGGCACTGGATTAAATCCGCATTGGCTGCACACTGTTGTCTTGCATTCTGTGCATGTGTTAATATTCTTGGCATCCTTGGAACCAATATTGAGTTCCACTTTGCATAATGGACAATTGGTCTTGCCTTCTCCAGGAGCAGGATTCTGAGGTGGTTTGGGTACTGTGACTTGCTTGATTTCTGCTTTTTTCTCCACTGGTTTCTCTGCATATTGTCCTGCATGTGGTTTGGTGTCTCCTATCTTAGAGGCTTGTGCCACTGCAGATCCTTTGCGAGATGTTGGAGGAGTAATCTTAGCAGAGGTCTGGGAAACTATGGATGCCTTTCGAGAAGTTGGAGTTGTCGCGGAAGGTTCATCCTGTACAGCTGAGCTGATTAAATTAGATGCTGAGCTAAATATAGAGGATCCAAAGCCCAGAACTTTCCCAGACACAGCAGAAACAGACTGTGGTGATGGTGATCGTGATCTAGTTGTTTCTGTCAAGCCACCAAAGCCAAAGAGTTTCCCTGTGGTTGACTCAGATGGCATAGAGGAAGCAGGTTGTGCCTTAGGACTACTAAATCCAAAACCAAAGAAACTGGATTCCTGTTTTGGTGGCTCTGTCTGTGAAAGTGGAGCAGATTTTACTGGAGAAGTGTCAGACTCCTTTAAGAGTGTGTCAGTTTCTTTGTCTCTATTTGAATCTGATGTTTCTTTCTTCTGAGATGATGCAGGTTGTGCCTTTATGTTAGTCTCTGGTGGTTTTGGTGAAGCTGAGACTGATTCTTTCTTTTGGACATCCACTGAAACAGGAATATTACTTTTGTCAGGGATGGCCACAGCATGAATCTCTTTCTTCTTGGTTTCAGCAACATCAGGAACTTCGGTTGAAACTATTGATGGTGTTCCTGGTGTTATACTTTCTGTTTTTGGAGGCAGTGCTGAAATGGAGACATTCTCAGATTGTTCAAGGGTCTTTATTTTTGGAGGTCCTTGTGGTTCCATTCCATTTAATGCTCGCTGTGTTTGGCAGTTCAAACAAAGCCATTCATTGACCTGTAAAGAAAGATTAAAAGGAATTCTGGAATAATTTCTTCCTTGATATTGATGCAACATTGACATGATATTGATTTTGTATGGAGACCACTAATGCTAGCAACAGTTATAATAAAATAGTAGCATTCCCTTACCTCTGTTTGATGGGGTGTTGGGTTGAATCCACAGAGGTTACAAACAATGTTCTTGCACTCAGTGCAGGTATTGTAGTTAGGGGTGTCCTTTGAACCCACATTAAGATCCACTTTGCAAAGAGGACATGCTCTGGTTTCAGCTTTAGGAGCTGCCACTGCTACTACTAAAGCTTCAGGTAATACTGAAGGCTGTTGTACCTGCTTCTCATCTGTTTTGTCCTCCTTTGGTTTGTCAGTTATAGGTGCTTTTGTGTCACCAGTTGGTGGAACTTTTTGTGAAGTAACGGATCCTTTCCGAGAAGCAGGTAGTGTTGGTGTAGTAGAAACCACAGATGCCTTGCGAGATGTTGGTGGTGTTTTAGTCTTTGCAGACATTTCAGAAGCTGTGGAAGCCTTACGAGAAGTTGGTGGCGGTGTGGAGGACTCATCTTGAACAGCTGAGGAGATTAGATTAGATGCAGAGTTCAAAAAGGAGGATCCAAATCCTAGAACCTTCCCTGAGACAGCAGTCACTGAAGGCTGAGGGGATCCAGATCGAGCACCACCAAAACCAAAGCTAAAGAAACCTGATTCCTCTTTAGAAGGTTCTGGTTTCTGT
Source organism: Ptychobarbus kaznakovi (assembly GCA_027422405.1). Lineage (NCBI taxonomy): Eukaryota > Metazoa > Chordata > Actinopteri > Cypriniformes > Cyprinidae > Ptychobarbus > Ptychobarbus kaznakovi. Next base: position 4,311,872 of record CM049809.1, on the reverse strand, counting down.
TGTATAATCAATTTTGCAGGAGAAGGATCACGTTTTGGCATTTCCGTTGGTTGTGTTGTAGCTTGTGTAGGTTTGTTCTCTTGATTCTCTTTAGCAACTGATGTGCTTATCTTCCCAATAACATCTGGCTTATTTTTTGGAGACACTGGAATTTGAGTATGTATGAGAGACTCCTTGTTTTCTGGTATTGTTGGTGGAGATGCTTTGCTAACCCGTGACTGTGGTTGAGCAGAGGGAAACACTTGAGCTTTCTTCACCTGGCAGTTCAAACACAGCCATTCCTTAACCTGTAGGATAATAATTGGAATTAGAATAATAAAATATGTTCTTGAAATTACACTGATTTGACACTAAATGAATTGAATTAATGCAATAACTGATGCATGTGTAACTCACAGAGATAAAAAGAAACAAATGAAGTACCCTTACCTCAATTTGATGTGGCATGGGATTAAATCCACAAAGATTGCACACTGTGTCCTTGCATTCAGTGCAAGTATTGTAATTTGGTGGATCCCTCTTTATGTCCACTTTACAGAGTGGACAGGCTTTTGGAAGCTCCGGAACTGGTCTGTTAATTTTCACATCAGCGACTGGTTCTTTGGTCATCTCACCCTGTGGTTTATTTCCCTCTTTTTCCTTTTCATCCTGTTTCTGTGCAGTAATAAGTTTGGCTTCTTCTGCTGATTTAATTTTCTGTGTGGCTTGTGAAGCTTCTGAACCTTTTCGAGAGGTAAGTGGTGTTGGAGTCGTCTTAACAGAACTTTGGGACACAGTGGATCCCTTACGAGAACTTGGGGGAGTTTTGGTGGATGACTCATCCTGAACAGCTGAGGATATCAGATTAGCTGCTGAGCTAATAAAGGATGACCCAAAACCCATAACTTTCTCAGAGACAGCAGATTGAGGAGAAGGTGACCGTGATCGAGCACCTCCAAAACCAAAGCCAAAGGAATTAGACTCTTCCTTAGTCTGTTCGACTTGAGATGATGGAGCAGGTTTGGAAGGAGAAGCTTCACCTTTAGAATTTTGAGCATTTGGAGTTGGAGTAATTGTAGGCTTTTTAGTCTCTGCAGGAGGTTTCTTGCCCTGCTCAGCTGGGACACTCTGCTTCTTCTCTGGGGAAGTTGGAATTTGTGCCACTTTTTTTTCTGGAGACGCTGGTGGTACTTTGTTGGATTGTGGTTGTGGCTGAGTAGGGGGAGGTCCTGAGGTTCTCTGTACCTGGCAGGTCAAGCATAGCCATTCCTTCACCTGTTTATTATTATATAAAAAAAAAGTTAATTCAACCATTAAACAAACATTTACATTTCCAATAGAGCCTTTACATATATACATGTTAAATATATTGACATATGGTACCTCGGCTTGATGGGGATTGGGATTGAATCCACAAAGAGTACAGACAATTTTCTGGCAAGAACTACAAGAGCTGTAGTTCTGTGGGTCCTTCTTCAGAGTTTCTTTGCAAAGTGGACAGGTTTTTGGAAGCTCCTCTGGAGCATGTGGAGGTTTGTCCAGATTAGGATCTGGGGTTTTCTGCACTGGCTTTGGTTCTAGCATTGTTGTAACAACTGGCTTTGATTCCCCTTCAGGTGGTTTTTGGTTAGCATCCTTAGGAGCAACTGATCCTTTTCGAGAAGTGGGTGGTGTTGGTGTGGTCTTACTTAAAGTCTGGGAAACTGTAGATCCCTTGCGAGATGTTGGTGGAGTTTTGGTGGAGGATTCATCCTGAATAGCCGAAGAGATCAGGTTAGATGCTGAGCTGAGGATGGAGGATCCAAAACTCTGAGTCTGAGGAGATGGAGACCGAGATCGAGCAACACCAAAACCAAGGCCAAAAAAACTTGAGGCTTCTTTAATCTGTTCACCTTTAGGTAGTGGAGCAGACTTGGAAGGAGAAGCATCACCTTTAGATATTTGAGTATTTGGTGTTGTTGGTGTTTTGGTCTCTAAAGGAGGCTTCTTTTCCTGCTCAGCTGTAACACTTGGCTTCTTCTCTTGAGTCTTTTCCTTTTGCGGAGATGCTGGTGGAAGTACTTTGTTAGACTGTGGCTGAGCTGGGGGAGGACCTGAAGTTCTCTGCATTTGACAGGTCAAACACAGCCACTCCTTCACCTGTAGATAATAAGAAAAATTACCACCTATGACCATACAAACTTATTTACCCACAATTTTAACCTTATCTCTATTATTTAAATGACAAATTATGTACATAATAATTTCTGGTAACAAAAAGAGACTCTTTATAATTATATATAATAAGTGTAAAACACAGACTTACTTCAGTTTGATGTGGATTTGGATTTAATCCACAGAGATTGCAAACAATGCTTTTGCAAGAAGTGCAAGAGCTATAGTTTTGTTGGTCCTTCTTAAGGGTCTCTTTACAGAGTGGGCAAGTTTTTGGATGCTCCCCTTTCTCTTGAGCTTGAAGAGGTTTGAATGATTGAGCTTCTGGTGGCTTTTTCTGTTCTTGGGTTGGTGAAGGGGTTGGATTTGATTTTGCTGCAGTAAGATTTAGTTTAGTATCTTGTGGAGCTACTGATCCTTTTCGAGAAGTGGGAGGTGTTGGTGTTGTCTTATTCGAAGTCTGGGAAACTGTAGACCCTTTGCGAGACGTTGGTATAGTTTTAGAAGGTTCATCCTGGACAGCCGAGGAGATCAGATTGGATGCTGAGCTAAGGAAGGAGGAACCAAAGCCTAGAACCTTTCCAGAGACAGCAGACACCGTGGGCTGAGGAGATGTTGACCTTGAACGAGAACCACCTAAACCAAAGCTGAAAAAAGAATCCTGTTCAGCAGTATCAGATTTAGGCGGTTGATCAGATTTGGCAGGTAAGACATTTTTCTGGATTTGGGCCTCTGATGTAGTTTCTTTGGAATCTGCCATATTGGGTTTGCCTTCTTGTTTCACAGAAGCATTATGTTTCTGATCCTCTGCTACAACACCCCCAGTGTCTTGTTTTTTTGTTGATGCAGGTGAAGGTAATTTAGTAGTCTGAGTTCTTGGTTTTAAAACTGTTGGTTCGGGAGCTCTCTGCATCTGGCAGTTCAAACACAGCCATTCCTTCACCTGTAGGATGATGAAAAAGGTAGCCATATAATTATGACAAATAAAGACCACTATTGTTTCATTTTGAGATATTATAGACTGCTCATTCAGAATAAATAAATTACCTTGCTGAAATGTATTTTCAATAATTGTGACTGAGAAAAAAAAATTGTGTATATATAATTATTTTCTTACCTCAGTTTGATGTGGTATTGGGTTGAACCCACAGAGATTACACACAGTGCTCTTGCAAGTAGTACAGGTGCTATAATTTGGTGGATTTCTCATTATTTCTGCCTTACAAAGTGGGCAAGCCTTTGGAGGCTCTGACGTGTGGTCACCCTCTTTTATAGCTTTATCCTGAACTTCTGTCATTTTCTCTTCAGGTTTCTTGTCTTTCTGCTGATTTTCAACAGATTTAGCTCCCTGTTTTGGTGACACATCTGCTGATCTCTTCTGAGAAGTAGCTGGTGTTAATGTAGTCATCACAGGAGTATGTGAAGCTGATAAAACCGCCTGCTGAGTTGCAAGGAGTGTGGTGGAGGATTCCTCTTGTACAGCGGTGGAGATAAGATTAGAAGCTGAACTCAACAGGGAAGAACCAAATCCAAAGACCTTCCCAGAAACACTGGAAGCAGCAGGTTGGGGAGAAGGTGATCTAGAGCGTCCAAAACCAAACAAGCCGCTCTCTTCGTTTGTGGATGCAGCCTTTGGTGAGGCAGTAGATTTTGTGGATACAGTATCATCCTTCTGTGTTGGCTGTACTGGATTTTTGATGTCCTGCTGCTGGGGTGGCTTCTGTGTTGGTGGAACTGCACTTGCCTTCCTAGACCCTGGTGTTGCACCTGCAGATAGTGCAGTCTTTTCTTTTTCAGTAGCATCTGTGGAATCAAGTGGCTTCTTCTGGGGAGGAACAATAGTTGGTGTTGCTTTCTTTAGTGATGAAACTGGTGGAGGTACTTTGTCAGTCTCAGCTTGAGCTCTTTGCATCTGGCAGTTCAGACATAGCCACTCCTTTTTCTGAAACGGCATTCCAATAATCAGTTTAAAACAGAGTACTACAAGAAACATATTTGTAATATAAAATTATAGTTTAATATAATTTGAATGCATTTTTTGCGTGGTTAAAAAGTCTAAAGTCATAAATGTTGGTGCACATAATGTCATATACCCAGATACTACAACAGTACTAATTCAATTATAATTATAATAATGAGTATAATCTGTTTTATGTTCAAGGTAAAAAGGCTACTTACCTCTCTCTCATGGGGCATGGGGTTAAAGCCACATAGATTACACACAGTATTCTTGCACTCAGTACAGGTATTGTAATTGGGAGGCTCCTTCTGCAAATCGACTTTACAGAGAGGGCAGGCTTTGGGAAATAATTTTGTGGGCTCTGTCCTTGTTGTTTCTGGTAGATCTCTATCTTTTGTAACTGATACAATTGTTGGCTGTGCCTGACTGATCATGGATTTCTTATCTTTTTTTATCTGTTCTTGTATATTATCAGGATGTACTTTTTTGTCATCTGAAGGAAGCATTTTAGGAGAGACATCAGATCCTTTTGAGGAATCAGGAGGTGCGCTGGTCTTGAGAGATGTCTGAGAAACTCCAGAACCCTTTCGTGAGGAAGGTGGAGTGGTAATCTTATTTGAAGTCTGGGAAACTGATGAACCTTTACGAGAAGAAGGTGGGGTTGTATTCTTAGCAGATAGTTGGGAAGATGTGGATCCTTTGCGAGAAGTGGGTGGTGTTGTAGAAGGCTCATCTAGAGCTGATGAGATCAGATTACTTGCTGAGCTAAAGAGGGAGGAACCGAATCCCAAAACCTTCCCAGAGACAGCAGATGCTGCAGGTGGAAGTAACGGAGACTGAGATCTACCTCTAGACTCTTCAGGGATTTCAGAGGAGACAGGGACATGTCCATCTTGGGACTTTCCTTGTTCTTGCTGCTGTGGGGTAGCTCCTTTAGTGGTTTCTTCTCCTTTTTCTGCAACTTTAGTTTTTGCCCCATCTGTATTTTCAATGCTTTTAGAGTTTACTGCAGCTTCAAACTCCTTCTGTGAGGTTGGAGGAGTTGTTTTAACAGACGTTTGTGAAACTGTAGAACCCTTACGAGAGGAAGGTGGAGTGGTATTAACTTTACTGGAGATTTGTGAAATTGCGGAACCTTTGCGAGAGGTTGGTGGTGTTTTATCAGACATTTGAGAAGTTGTTGAAGCCTTGCGAGGACTAGACGGTGTTGTAGAGGACTCATCTTGAACAGCTGTTGAGATTAGATTAGACGCTGAGTTTAAGAATGAAGAACCAAACCCTAGAAACTTATCTGAGACAGCAGATACAGCAGGCTGAGGAGAAGGTGATCGAGATCTAGCTCCTCCAAAACCGAAGCCAAAGAAACCAGTTTTTTCTGGTTGTGGATCAGTTTTTTGATATTCTGACTTTGGAACTTCTGCAATATAATGTTGTTTCATTTCCCTTTGGGTGGGTTGTTCTGCTAATGTTTGCTTATTGTCTTGTTTCCCTGCCACGTCTGGTTTCTTATCCTTTTGAACTGCATATGCTGGAAGATCTGGCTTCTTCTCTGAAGCATCTGGAGTGGGAGTATCCATTTTAAGTGGTGCAACTTTCTTAATGTGTGATTGAAGCTGCGCAGGATGAGGTTCTGGTGCTTTCTTCATCTGACACGCCAAACAAAGCCACTTCACCTGTAGTTTTGTAAAATATATTGAATTAATAATTTTGTTACTCAAATTTACATTATACAGCATCCCAGACTTAAGTGGATTAACAACACTGCTTATTAACTTGCAATGTTCCAAGCCAGATCAAATCAATTAGATTAAAGAAGAGATAAGCATTGTAAGCTCTCCTGTCAACATAAAACTGTTGGTTCTGAAATTGTATCATGATAGTTTTCCATTAAACTCAGCATTAAAGTCAGCATGAGTTCAAAATTGACACTATTTATTCTCTTAATGCAACTCACTGGTCTTATTGTAAACATGCATTTTTTTCTTTGAATTTACTATCTTTAAATCAGACTGTCTTAATTTGTACTTCTTGTGATATGCTCTCTTCTCTGTGCAGGCATATGCAAAGACCACACAGCATTTAAGATCTGCCTCCATTCTGGAATGCAATGCTTACTTTTCACAATCCAATTAACAACCAATGGTGTTCCTCCTTGGGATTGTTTTTTTTTTTTTTTTTTGATAGACGTTTTACTCAGAAATGTCACAATTTTTTACTCTGTGTAACTCTTTATTTTGATAGTCCAGTTTAGACATTCAACTAATTATAAGTAACATTGCAACTACGTCAACTACCAGTTATTAGAGTATTAGTAGACTGTCTGCTGTATCTGCTAAAACTGTATTTTGATGATCACCGAACACCCAACAGACACAAGTACACATCAGCTCTACTGAAATAATGTGTAACTTAAAGTGGTTTGCAATTTCCATTCATGCTGACTTGATATTTTTTGTGATATTTTCTTACCTCATTTTCATGGGGCATAGGGTTGAACCCACACAAGTTGCATACGATATTTTTGCATTCAGTGCAGCTGTTGTATTGATCTTTCTTGAGCTCCACTTTGCAAAGTGGGCAGACCTTGGGAAGAGGCTTAGAAATAGGTGTCTCTAATTTATCCTCTTTTACTTTATTTGATGGCTCCGTGGCCTGTTGAAGTGATGGTGTCTTCTCCTCTTGTTTCTGTCCAATTGATTGTTTAGTATCTTTACTAGGTTGAGCTTTTTGGGAACCTTGCATGGTTTCGGAACCTTTTCGTGAGCTAGGAGATGTTGTGTTGTTGTTGAACAATGACTGAGATACTGTAGAGCCTTTACGGGAGCCAGGAGGAGGTGTTGTTTCTAAAACTGACGAATCTTTGCGGGAGGTTGGCGGTGTTGTGGAAGGTTCATCCTGAACAGTTGATGATATAAGATTAGATGATGTGCTGAGAAAGGAGGAACCAAAGCCTAAAAATTTCCCAGACACAGTAGAAACAGCAGGCTGAGGTGAAGGAGACCTGGATCGAGCCCCACCGAAGCCAAAACCAAAAAATCCAGACTCCTCTTGATGAGGTTTGTCTGACTTCACCTGCTGAGATATCTTCGGTTGACGGAGCTCTTGTGGTGTCACATCAGTGGGCTCCTTTCTCCCTACTACATGTGTTGTCTGACCAGTTCTGGTGGCTTCTTCTGCATTTTGTTTCTCCTGTGCAGATTCTTGAACATCTTGCTCCTTCTTCTTTGGCACTGGGGCTACTTTCTTAGCTTGATCTTGAGGCTCTGCATGGGAAGGCATTGATGCTCGCTGCACCTGACAGGTTAAGCAAAGCCACTCTATTGCCTGCCAACAAAAAGATAGCTTGAGAAACCCCAGACAAAATGGTTTACTTAAAGCTCTTAAACTCTGGGTTGAAATACAATTATTGATGCAGGTTTGATCATACAAAAACATACACAGCAATATTGCTGAATTAGCTGTGGAATTATAATACAGTCAAAAGTATTTTATATTAAAGGTAAATACGGTAGAGCTGGGCTAGTCAACTCCGGTCCTGGAGGGCCAGTGATCTTCGTTTACTTCCAACCCTTATCCAACATCTGATCATCATTTTTAAATAGTCCTGAATACTTTTATTAGCTTGATCAGGTGTGTTTAATTAGGTTTGGAACTAAACTCTGCAGGACACCAGCCCTCCAGGAGCCAAGTTGAAGAGCCCTGCTGTAGAGGTCACAGCTCATTTTCAAAATACTGAATTATCTTACCTCGGTTTGATGAGGCATGGGATCAAACCCACAGAGGTTACATACAATGCTCTTGCATTCAGTGCAGGTGTTGAAGTTAGGAGGAACTTTCTTGAGCTCTACTTTGCAAAGTGGGCATTCTTTAGGCAGAGAATGTGAGGACATATCAGCTGCTTGATGCTTTGATGGAGGTGTAGATGGTGCTTTGAAAGGTTGAGATTGCATGGACTTCTTGTCTGCCAACTGCTTTTGAGAAAGAGGCTTATTTTCCACATCCTGCATTTTTGTTGAGTCTTGGGATGCTGTAGATCCATTGTGGGATGTAGCTGCTGCTGCCACAGAAGATGTGGTTTTGAGAGATGTCTGTGAAACCGATGAACCCTTACTAGAGGCGGGCGGCATTGTAGACTTCACCGAGGTCTGGGGAACTGTTGAACCTTTACGAGGTGGGGGCGGTGTTGTGGAGGACTCATCTTGAACTACTGAAGATATGAGATTAGATGCTGAGCTGAGGAATGAGGAACCAAACCCTAGAACCTTTTCCGAGACAACAGGTTGAGGAGAAGGTGATCGAGATCGAGCACCACCAAAACCAAAGCCAAAGAAACCTGTCTCTTCTTTGGAGGAATCTGATTGTGTTGTGGTTTCGGATTTTGCTGGGGCACTACTATCTTTTGGCTGTTGAGGTTTTATAGTTTCTTTCTGTGCAGGTTTTTCCTTTTGGAGATTTTGTACTTCAGACATAGTAGTGGGTTTTCCAAGTGCTGTTTTTGACTGGTCCTCAGTTCTTCTGGCTCCTGGAGTAGGCTGACGTGGAGCTGTTTTGTCCTGTTGTGAACCAGCATTAGTCTGTAGCTGGGGATTTAGACTTGAAGGTTCAGGTGCTCTCTTTATCTGGCAATTCAAACAGAGCCATTCCTTCACCTGCATAATTAAAATCACAAATCAACATTATTATCCTTCAATAAATCAATTATGACCAGTAGAGTAAAATAAACTCTTTCTCTTACCTCTTTTTTATGGGGCATGGGGTTAAATCCACAACGGTTACACACAATGTTTTTGCAATCAGTGCAGGTGCTAAAATTAGGAGGATCATTAGTAATATCTGCCTTGCAAAGTGGACAGATTTTGGGAAGAGGTATGGGAGTTTTGTCAACTTTTGCAGACAATGTTTGGTCTGTTTTTGCTTTCACTGAAGATTTACTGGATAGCTGAGTTGACTCAGAAATATTTTTGTTTTGTTTTTGTGCAGTAGGTTGTTTAGTATCCCCTGTGTTTGAGGTCTGTGGAACAGCAGAGCTCTTCCGAGACGTGGGTGGTGTTGAGCTCTGGGAAAGTGTGGAAGCTTTGCGGGAGGTTGGTGGTGTTGTAGATGTCTCATCTTGCACAGCTGAAGATATTAAATTAGATGCTGAGCTGAAAAAGGAGGAACCAAAGCCAAGAACCTTCCCAGATGCAGCAGACATAGCAGGCTGAGGAGATGGAGACCTTGACCTAGTACCACCAAAACCAAAAAATCCAGTTTCTTCCTTAGATGTCTTGGCAGGAACTTCAGATTTGGCTTCATTTTCTTGCTGCTGGGCTTTTTGAATGGGCAGAGTACCATTTGGACCTTTGGTTTGTTGTTCTCCTAATTTATGAGGAGGGATAATTGTCTTGCCTAATTCAGAAACACCTTTCGTTTGAATTGAGGATGAAGCCATTGGTTGAGTGGTAGGGATTTTGTTAGGCTGCGCTGCGGTCTCCAGCTTTGGAGGTCCTGGTGGCTCCATTCCTCTTAGAGCTCTTTGAGTCTGACAATTCAGACAAAGCCATTCTTTCAACTGAAAAGAAAGACAAAGTGGTTAACACGTTCACATATATCATTCAAAACTTGTAAATAGTATTAAAAGTCAACATAACAGTACCTCTGTTTGATGTGGTGTTGGGTTGAACCCACAGAGATTGCACACTGTGTTTTTGCACTCAGTACAAGTTTCGTAGTTGGCTAGGTCCTTTTTTATTTCCACCTTACAGAGTGGGCAGGATTTGGGCAAGGTTTGAGGGCCTTTGTCTGCTTTTGGCATCTGTGAAGACGGTTCGGCTTTTTTAATTTGAGATATTGGTGCTTTGTTCTTTTTGTCTACAGTTAGCTCTGTATTTTTCTCTTCTTTCTGACCATCTGATTGATTAGCTTTTCCTGTAGATGCTGATAATGCAGCCCCTTGCGATGATGCGGACCCCTTGCGAGACGTCGGTGGAGTAGAAATTTTTAGGGAAGTTTGAGAGACTGAAGGTGCTTGAGGGTTATTTGGTGGTGTCATATAAGGTTCATCTTGAACCGCTGATGAAATGAGATTAGATGCTGAGCTCAGGAAGGAAGACCCAAATCCTTGGACCTTACCAGACATGGCTGAAACATCAGGCTGAGGGGATGGCGATCGTGACCGGGCTCCACCGAAGCCCGAAAAGCCGAAAAATCCTGACTGTTCTTGCTCAGTCTTAGCCTGTGGTGCTGCTTTAGACACAGAAGGAGAGAGGGCATTTTTTGCTGTCGGTTGCTGTAAAGGCTTAGGAGAGGGAGCTTGCTTTGCTCCTGCTGCATTAGTCTGTTGTTCATGCATTTCCTTTTTCTGAGAAGCAGGTTGGTTGGCAGGACTAGTCTTTGTTGGCTGAGCCGTGGGCTGTTTCTCTAAAGGACCATGTGTAGATTCCATCTTTTGAGATTTGCTGGGCTGTATATGGGACTTTATAGTAGGTTGTCCCGGAGGCTCTATTCCTTTCAGCGCTCTCTGTGTCTGGCAGTTTAAGCAAAGCCACTCTTTTGCCTGCAAAAACATTACAAAAAATAATAAGTTACTTCTCCACATTTATTTTACAACATGAACAACAAATTATAAAAAAATGTATTTAGCAAATTTGTTATTTGATATTATTTTAAACATTGTGTGTGTGTGTGTGTGTGTGTGTGTGTGTGTGTGTGTGTGTGTGTGTGTGTGTGTGTGTGTGTGTGTGTGTGTGTGTGTGTGTGTGTGTGTGTGTGTGTGTGTGTGTGTGTGTGACTGATTACAATAAAAATAGTAGAAAATTGTTCTGTACTCTGTATATTTATTATTAATATAAATATTTCAATATTTCAAAACACATAAAAAAACATGATGTGAATTTATAAATGTTGGTTACTTTTAGAAAAATGTTGCAAATGCTTTCTTTGAGAATCCTTCCTTGCAAGCTGCCCTTACAACTATAGAACTCTCAACTATAGAGTTTTGTGACCCTGGAATAAATCCTACACATCACAGACAACTGTAAAGTATGCTGAAAATGCATATTCTGCCAGAGGCCTACATAACTACTTTTCTAAAAACACTTTCCAAGCTAGAAGGATGAAACCTCAGTATGTTCATCTCACACCAGCCCTGAGACACTAATGTTAAATGTTTTATTATCCTGAAAATGCAAGTTTTAGAGGCCGACATTGTAGTCTCTCTAACTTTCCAGTAAGCTAGAAGGCTGAAACAAATATTTTCATATCAGAGCAGTCCTCTGATGACTCATAAAGTCCCATTAGGCTACACAGAAAATAATTGGAAATATTTATCAATGGGGCAATGGGCTCTTTTGTGTTACAAACAACAACACAACCATAAAATGTGGATTACCAAGGCTAACTGTAGAATTTGTGCAACATTCAGAAAAATTGTCTTATTTACATAAGCTTAGATATACAGACATACCGTGCGCATTAAAAAAAATCACAACTGACATATTACAAAAAGACTGCTTCTAAAATGTGATCCAAAAATAGCGTACATTGGTGTCATTAGGCAGTGATAGCACTGTGTTACTTTGGCACGCTGGGGGAAAAAATCTGTAAATGTTCCTGTCAATTATTTTATGATACATTTCAGAGTTTGAGCTGGTGTTAAATATGTATTAACTGTTTTAAACATATTTTGTTCGCTATTTGCTATTTAGCTACAATGGATCTCTGAGGGTTAAATTAAATCCCCTCTGTATCTCAAAGGTTTTTGTTTTTTTTGCTGCCTGCACTATTCTCAAGCACACGGCTCATCCTGAAGCCCAAATGTAATCTCTGGAGAAAGCCAGCAGCACTCTTTTTTAGGCCTAAGGAAACAGACTAAATCATTTAGATAATTTTAGCATGGGATAAAAATACACACAGATGTGTTGCATTTGCTAATTCTCTAGACTTAAGGCAATTCCCAGGTTTGAATATTTCATGATTAAACACTAACCACACTGTTGTAGCCATGAATGAAGGTGACCTTCATATCGGAGACATATTTTTTCACTATTATCTCATTTCAACAACACTGAGTACTTGACACTGAGCACAACCATGTAGCAGATGCCACTGTAATCTACGCCTCATCTCTGTGCTTTTGAACTCTCTTGGAAAAGTCTTAGATGTTATCTCTGAGGACAACCCACTGATCCTCTGTCCGCTGAATTTTCGTCACACAGCCGGCCCATGTGACCCAATAGCCTTGGAGTCACCTTGCCAGGCTACACATAAACTCTGAACGGTTAATTACAGAGTCAAGGGTCTTTTGTGCTCAACACATATTAAAAGATGAAATGGCCATTTAGGGGCCAAACTGGTATGCTCAGGACATCCAGATGATGACAATAAAAGTAGTAAGGGCTCTCTGGGGGACATACATTATTACAGCAACTTCACTGCTAAGACTAAGCATATATGACACATTGCTTGACTATACCAGTCCCTAAATATAAAACCTGATGCAAAGATTAGATACAAAAGTTAGTCTGTGTTTTGGAAAATCTATAGTTGCAAACACAAACATCATTAATGCTAGAGTTTTAAATGTATGATATTTGTAAAACGGGTATGTTTATGGCCTCAAGAAAATATTGATCCAACACTACCAGAGAGTAACCAACTAAACTTAATATTAAACATGATTAAAGTGATTTCAAATGTTTTGCTTTTCAAAATTGAGTTTTATACATCATCTGAAAGCTGAATAAATAATCTTTCCATTGATGTATGGTTTGTTAGAATAGGACAATATCTGGCTGGCAACTATTTGAAAATCTGGAATCTGAGGGTGCAAAACAATCAAAATATTGAGAAAATCACCTTTAAAGTTGTCCAAATTTTAAAGTTGTCCTTAGCGATGCATATTACTAATCAAAAGTTAAGTTTTGATATATTTACGGTAAGCAATTTACAAAATATCTTCATGGAACATAATCTTTACTTCATATCCTAATTATTTTTGGCATAAAAGAAAAATCGATAATTTTGACCGATGCAATTAATTTTTGGCTATTGAATGAATGAATGAATGAATGAATGATGCATTTATATAGCGCTCTATTGTGTATTGTTGTACACCCAAAGTGCTTTACAATCATGTGGGGGGTCTCTCCTCAACCACCACCAGTGTGCAGCATCCACTTGGATGATGCGACAGCTGCCACAGGACAACGGCGCCAGTGCGCTCACCACACACCAGCTACAGGTGGAGAGGAGAGAGAGTCATAGAGCCAATCAAGTGGATGGGGATTATTAGGAGGCCATGATTGACAAAGGCCAGTGGAGGGAATTTGGCCAGGACACCGGGGTTACACCCCTACTCTTTACGAGAAGTGACATGGGATTTTAATGACCACAGAGAGTCAGGACCTCGGTTTAACGTTCTCATCCGAAAGACTGTGCTTTTTGACAGTATAGTGTCCCCATCACTATACTGGGGCGTTAGGACCCACACAGACCACAGGGTGAGCACCCCCTGCTGGCCTCACTAACACCTCTTCCAGCAGCAACCTAGTTTTCCCAGGAGGTCTCCCATCCAGGTACTGACCAGCTCAACCCTGCTTAGCTTCAGTGGGCAACCAGTCTTGGGCTGCAGGGTGATATAGCTGCCGACATAAAATTGCTATTGCTACAAATGTACCCCAGCGACTTAAGACTGGTTTTGTGGTCCAGTTTCACATATTGGCTAAATTTGTAATGGCATTGCAGCATATTATTCTAAATATAGAGAGTGTTTTCTAGTTTTTTGATTGGTTTTACAAATAAATAAAACAAAACAAATAAGCGGGAAAAAAGTGAAACATCTTTTTTCAGGGCATCTATTTCAGTGATATGTCTGTTGGTACATAGTTTTATGTAGGGTATTTAAAATAAAAACTTGACAAGTCATAATGACACAGTGAAATAAAAGGGAAAAAAAGAACCATCTATACTTGAAACTATAACTATAACTTACAAACAAAATTAGGTGATACAAATGGAAACAAGCAACAGTGGTAAGAAGTCTTCAAAATAAAAGACATGAATTCCATAGGACTTCAAATTAAAAGACACGAATGCCTGAAAACAATGACAAACAAAATGGTTACAATGAAACAGTAGATCTAACAACTTCAGTTGTGAAAGGAAAATCATAAATCCCCTTGGATCAAAACATACAACACTAAAGCCCACAAGATCGTCACAAATTAACCTTCCTCCCCAAGAATATCTTGATGGCTTTGCTGGGTCTGGAAAATGACTAAAGGCAACACAATGTATGGAAAGCTGGGAGGAAAAAAAGACAAGCCACTAACTGCAATGTTTGACCCAGACAGATCATTAAACTGCATAACACAAGTCACCAAGCACAGAATGTTCATCCATTTATAACATCTATTTATCACCCAAAGCTCTGATGTACTGTATCTGTGAATCACTCTAATGCATAACTAAAAAAGAAACTGCACATTGATGTTTTCTTTTTTGCCTTGAGAGTCAAGCACTTTATTTTTGCAAGTTTAGGCAGGGAGTAGTCTGAGGTAATTGAGAATCAAGGCACATTTTGTCTCTCTCACAGCCATTTTCGGTCTGCCTTCCACAAGACTGCCTCCACACAAACCAAAGGCACTAAAAATACATCCATCTTTTACAACAGAATCACTGGAATCACTGAGAACACATCCTCTGAAATTGCTCTTGACATTTTCTGCCCACAGTTCATTGCACAAACCATAATGTGAACCTACTGCAAGAAATGCATTCATCTGTTTCTTACCTCTGTTTGATGAGGCACAGGATTAAATCCGCACTGATTACACACGGTGGCCTTGCATTCAGTGCAGGTACTGTAGTTGGGAGGATCTCTTCTCAGGCTTGTCTTGCAGAGTGGACAGGCTTTGGGAGGAAGTTTTGGGCTTTGATCTAATTTAGTGGCCTGAGCAGATGAGGCTTCCTTTGTTGTCGTTGTTTTTCGAGTGTCTTGGGGTTTACCTTGTTGCGGTTGCATTTTTCCCTCCAGTGTCTGTGATTTAGGAACACTGATGGAGCCCTTAGTTGCCTCTGAGCCTTTTCTTGAGGAAGGGGGTGTGGAAGTCTTGGCAGAGGTTTGGGAAATGGTGGAACCTTTTCGAGAGGTTGGTGGGGTTGTAGAAGTCTCATCCTGGACAGCTGAAATCAAATTGGATGCTGAGCTAAGGAACGAAGAACCAAAGCCTAGAACCTTTCCAGATGCAGAAGAGGCACCAGGCTGTGGAGAAGGAGAGCGGGATCGAGTGCCACCAAAACCGAAACCAAAGAAACTGGACTCTTCTTCTTTTTTAGGGGGCTCAGTCTTTGATGGTGTATCAGTTTTGGCAGGAGGAGTACTTTTTGTCATCTGTTGTGAAGGTTTTTGTTGTGACGTTTGCTGCGAAGGATGAGCTGCACTTGTGCTGGACTGGCTTGATGGTTTCTGACCCTCTGTTGGTTTGGTTGGCTGGCTGGCAGATGGAGGCATCTGCTTACTATGAGGAGTGTTTTTCTTTGCAGGGTTCTGTGAAGGTACGGAGTCCTTGGGCTGTGGCTGGGCTTTTAGCATAGGAGGTCCGCTGTTCTCTGCCCCTCCCAGAGCTCTCTGCATCTGGCAATTCAGGCAAAGCCACTCCTTAACCTGTGTACATGGAGGATATACTGTACATGTATTATACAATTGCTAGTTTTCAACTTAACAAAAAGTTAAAATTCAATCAGTTGTTTTTTTCTGCACAAAAATACAATTTACACAGTTAAAATGTCTTCTGAGGAATTAGAATTACTTATTCATGGTTGCATTAATGAAAAACTCTATTTACTTCTTTGGTAAATAATTGTGAAAAATATGAGCTTTTAGGGAAAAAAAACAATTCATCAAGGAATTAAAACCATCACAGTTCAATAAAACATGCTTCAGATCAGAGACAGCGGATTGAAACACATAATGTTGGACCTTCTAGAGAGGTCTATTATGCAATGCATATAGATACAGATCTAGTTTCTTTTCCTTTTTAATAAAAAAAAAACGTAAAATGAGGCATACACATTGTATGACACTGCTTTATGTATCACGCTAATACAGATAAAACTAAATGAGATAGGAATTTTCACTCACGGTTGCATCTGGTGGACTGAACCCACACATGTTGCAGACCACTGATTTACACTGTGTGCAGGTGTTATGGTTGGGCAAATCCTTGGACTTAAGGTTGAGTTCTGTATTTTTACAGACTGGACATAGGGATTTCACCCCAGCTCCAGGTCCACCTTTCACCTGATGCTCTGCTGAAGGAGGCCTTGAGCCAACTGCACCTCCTGGATGAGACCCAGATCCACTCAGGCCTTGTTGTTGAGGTGCACCCTTCCCAACACCCTGTTTAGGAGATCCATCCCCACCTGCTCCTTGTTGCAATCCTCCCCTGCCTGCTCCCTTTTGTGGAGGACCTCCTCTCCCAGCTCCTTGCAGTACAGGACTTCCCCGTCCAACTCCTTGTGGTTGAGATCCAGCACGTCCAGCTCCTTGGCCTCCCCTTCCCACACCCTGTGTCTGCTGTCCACCTTGCCTCTGAGGCCCCTGTGAAGCTGGTTGCCCATTCCCCTGCTGCTGAGGATCCTTCTGCTTTGAGGGTCCTGGAGGCTGCTGTTGTTGCTTTTCCTCCTCGTCCCCAAAAAGACTGAACTTGTTTACAGCAGAGGACATTGCACTTAGAGGATTCCCCCCACTCAGAAAGTTGGAGGAGAACATGATGGCTGTCGGGAATGGGGCTCTGAAGACTGGTGTAGGAGAGGGCTGGGATGGGGGGAGCCCAGAGGAGGGAGTCTCTCACCAGTTGCAGTTATCCCTCACATTTACCTCCAGTGTCCCTTAGGAAATAGAAAATGGACAATGAAAATAGAGAATGCATGCATCACTTGTGTTTTTATTGCATGCATATATATATAATACATATATATATATATATATAACATATATATGTATAATACATCAAGTAATACCATATACATGATAATATTAAAATATTAGTAGTTCCAAACTCCATAAACAAAAGGATGTAATACCATGTTACAATTTAAATATACTTAAGTTCTGCCTAAGACAAAATGGGTTGAAATAAAAATAGTATGTTTTAGCCAAGTCATCTTCTTCAAAGCAAGTAAGAATCACATTTAAGAAATAGTGGTACATGAAATAAGCAAAACATTTTAAACAAACATTTATCAACTTCATAATTATTAACTGACATGGGTTGTAGATGGTAGATGATCAATCTCACAGTCACGATCTGCAGTGATCACACTGGCAAATAATATCCAGTCATATAGTAAATAAATGAGCTAACAGTAAGGGATAGAGTTCCCTTACTGCCCTGATCATCATGCATTCCCCCTTTACTTAATCTAAAACTATTTCAATTGGCACATTTTCATTATGTAGTTTGCATGATCTTCTGTTACCTGGTGTTCTGAATGACATTGTGGTGGATTGCATAAAATATTGACAACACATCTGTTATAGGCCATACTATAAAAACAATACATTGATAAAAAAGTTCATGCCCATGGTATTTGATAACTACAATCCAAATAGTGAGTAAATATTCTGCTGTTACAGTGATAAAAATATAGAGAATTTTACTACGCATATTGTTTATCAACATGTGTAATATACTTAAAAAAATACATGAATATGTAACAGCAATGAAACACTCGTGTAAAGCATGACTGCATTCGTCCTGTAATTGACTGCGCGTTTGGACGTTTCCCTTCAGCACCCTGGACAGCGCGCCACGCTCAGCTCATGCATCTGCCTTTCAGCGTGAAATACAACACGCCATACCACTCACAGCAGTAACTCTACACGGACACATCTATGATGAGGAACTTTAAAGGGTCAGTGGGTTTTCTGTGTGTATTTATTCGCAAATGTAGATTTTTTTTTTCATTATACCACGCGCCATCAAAATTAAAACCACACTGGCGACCATTAAACTGATATCAACGTTAAATTGTCACACTGTGCTCGTCTAACAGCCTTCAAACATATATTGACAGATTCAGTTTTTTTCTGCTTCTGCTCCTTCAAAAGCAACATCTATAGCCCGTCTACAGAAATCCTCCGTCGGCATATCCGGGTTGTAAAACCTCCGCTGCATGTGTAAAACACAAATGGTTTACAACCTTATGTTAAAGAAAACTTAATGTTTCGTTATTTACAGGATTGGAAGTTTTAGTTACACAAAATCAAGATATGTGTTTGCGCCAATTTACCAAAAAAAAAAAAAAAAACGCTGTAATATTATAGGTTGGTTATTTGATATGAGGTTGTAGATGGTAGATGATCAATCTCAGACAGTCACGATCTGCAGTAATAACACTGATCTCGCCACATAACATGCATTCAGACGGAAAATAAAAGAGCAAACGGTTCCCTCACTGTCCAGATCATGCTGCATTTGCCCTTGGATTTCCCAGCCTCATCACTAAAACCGCATCCTTCCGAAAGCATTTCCAGACTAGAAGTATTCCTCTACTACAACACACCATAATCATCCTTCCTCAAATCTACCACTGCGATCAGATGGAAAAACATGATTATTATTTTCATCGGAATGGCCAGCTGAAGTCTTACAAACAGCATCCTACCTTACAGCGTGCGAGCATCATTATTTATTCTGCCATTTCTGTCTCTCTAGTGCTGTTTGGTGATCGGCTGCTCGGCGTCTAGGATGGAGGATACGAGGATCCGAGGGCATACCCGCTTTCACGATCGCCCCTCTGCGCATGCGCCGCGCATGACAGGTGATCAGCATACATCACCTCGTGAAAATTGAATTTAAAGCGACATAATCATTCGTCGTTGACAAACTGTCCGCTAATAATCGGCTTATGTTTGTTTGGGCATCTGTTAGGGGTTTGATATCGTATATATATATATATATATATTATTAAAGCACATAAGAATGTTGACAGTGCATTAGTATAAATAAATAAACAAAACATTATTATTAGCTCCATTTTATTAGTATTATCACATTACTGTTTTTTATAAAATGTTGATAAAATGTTTAAACAGGCCTATATTTTAATATTATTATAATAATGATGATTAATATTGTTGTCACCTAGTTAACCTCTTATCTTACTTTAATCTAAATGTAAGAGCATATAACGAAAAAGGTGGATACTTTAATAACGAATAAAACAACAAACAACAAATCTAAATAAAAACATAACTTCAAATTTATCCACCCCACTGTCAATAAGCAATGATACTTCTCACCAATAAACAAGCAATTTTTCATAACAATAAATTATTATAATTATTTTTCAGGATTTCAAATGTAAAATAAAGTTCAATCACTAAAACATTTCAATGATACTTGCTTTTCTAAAGGAACTATACAAAGCAAAATAAGTACCCTATAGGTAAAATGTAAAAATATGTAACTTTTTGTGCCAGAAAGATCCATTTCATTTAAATATTTTGTGCTTGAATGAAAATGCATACATACAACCCTAAGGCAATAGTGTGCAACAGAAGGTTAAACAGCGACAACAACAATAACAACATAAATACAAATTATTATTATTATTATTATTATAGCAGCTTCTAAGAACTGTGTCCACTGGATGCAAGCTGCTATGACATGCAATCTGGTTTATGTTTATTAATTTAGAAGGTCAACTGTAGTCAGTATAAAAGAGTGAGCCTGTGGCAATGGCCTAAATTGGTTCACCTTCAAATTCACGGTAAACATTGATGGGGTATGACAATTCATGCTCTCACTTGTCTCTTCGACTTTTTCCTCTATTCCTGCTCGTCATTTGTCTGTGCATTCTCACTCACATGCAGCATCGTTCAATTCTCAGGGAGTGAGAGAAGCATGCGTTTTCTCTGTCTGCATTATAGCTTTTTTTGCCTGGCAGGATCAGATATGGTCCTGGGAGAATCTAATGTGCTCCACTCTACTGCTAATGGTCGATCCATAAAAGACTATCAGTGCCGCCATGCCAGCACCATTACCTGAGTCTTGCTGCCCCATCCTTCTTCCAGAATGGAGCTCAGACTTCAAATATTTCAATAACTAGCCAATATGAGATCTCCTCTTTCCTACTGCCTCAAAAGCTACTGGTTGCGTTATAATTGTGCATAGTTAGCCAGGTTATTTTTGTGCAATAAATAGTTATGGTTCTGCATTGGATCACCAATCTGTGACAATATTTAGAAACTAAAAAGTGTTCAAACCACAAAGGAAGCAAAGCACCGTAAACATCTAATGAAGTGTTAATTTCTTCTTTAAAGAACAGTGATTCTTTCCCATGATATCCACTGAGTGGCCACTTATCACATCCACACTGTCAAAGGGCCAGACGTTCCTTATACAGTAAGTGCTCATCTTTTATTTTTATTCAGGCTTTGAACTGAGCCAAACGTGTAACTTGTACCTGATTTTATTGACTCCATATTCTCGCTCTATTTTCCCCCTTTTCTCTAAAATGTCTAGCTGCTAGTGGAGCCCAGTTGCTCACTCAAAAGCCAGACTGGAAACCACGTTGGATCGAGGTCACATAAATCAGGAGCGCCTGGCTTACTGCCCAGGTGAGTTTTCTACAAGAAACCTTTGATTCAACACAGTAGACCAAGCCTGTCACCCTGCAATGTGCTGAACAAGAGCAGTCTAAACAATCTGCCAACAAGCTACACCACAGATTGCATCTCTTCAGCATCTCTCTGGGGATTAAGTCCAAAACCATAACTTCCATTTACTCCTTCCAATGCAAATTAATTCTCATCACTTTAGAAGAAGCCCTCAATCATTCTGAGCTATAGTCTGGCAATGGCTTATAGAATAATCATATATTACCTCACTGGAATGTGCAGAGTCAGATGATATGGGGAAGAATGTCTCTTCCAGCCAAGTAACCTCAAGTCTTTTTGAACTTTAACTTCGAATAAGGCTTATTAAAATGTTTTTGAAGTATGAAGGTACAGCAGATGGCTAGAACAAGAACAGTAGAACAATATGATTAAACAATAGATAGAACAATAAAACAATATAATGACAGACAAAACAGATAGAATTGCAGATAGAATGATTAACAGAACGATTCTATGATAGACAAAAATAGAAGGTTACACTTTATTGTACGGTGTCCTTGTTACAACATAATTATACATTCATTTTCATTTAATAAGTTATTATATGCATATTTTATATGCATAATTTATTGTTACCTTAAAATAAAGTGTTATCACATAGAATGATAGATGTAACAATACAATACAATATTGTACAGACGACGGACAGACAGACAGACAGATAGACAGACAGATATTACACTGAAGAAATGAAAATCATTGTAACAATATAGTGGTGAGTAAATGATGAAAACATTTTCTTTCTTTCTTTAAACCAATTTGAATCGCTACATTAGCACAAGGTTTGTGGTTTGTGTTGAAATAATGTACTTTTATCAATTCTACCAACATGCTGGAAAATGTTAATTGTTTTGAATGAGAATTAGCCAGAATTAGTCTGGAAACATATGCGCTGCCAAATAAAATAGTCTCTAATGCAGTAATGTTAACATAAACAAGAAATTCCCCCCATATTTCTATGCTGTCACTGAACAGACAGAATTCTGCCATTAAAACCCACAGATCAAGACAGCCAGAGAGAGTCACGTTTCCCCCGAGCCTGCTCCTGTGAGTGAGCGTGTGTACGAGAAGGACGTGTGTGAGTCGTGCATGGCTTCACTCTCCCACTCGGCCTGTGCGTCATGTGTTGGGGGAGGGCCGCATGTATGCTGCTGATTGTGTGTTGCGTCATGCGTGGGGAAGTGTAAACACTAGGAAGTTGGAATCTTGTTTCCTCTCCCACCATTTGTCTGTGTGTGGGTGGGTGGATGTGTGTCTGTATGGCCAGATTGGATTGAATATTTCTCTAGACATGGTTACAGCACCATTCTCACCCAGAGGAACAGATATTGCTCTTTCAAAGCTCAGTAGAATGAATGGATTTCAATGTTTCAAGCAAAATCAAATTTCTCACATTTTCATTACTATACACAAACATATTTACATCATAATTTAATATATTCATGTTTATATTGAGATCACACAGACTAGTAGTTCTCATCTCTAATATTACGCAATACCATACTGAATATTTCATTTATACTTAGGATTGGGGTTGGTAGGATTATTTGTTATTATTATAACTGTTTTGTGATGCAAAGCTGAATTGTCAGCAGCCATTACTCCAGTGTTCAATGGCACATGATCCTTTAGAAATCATTCTAATATGTAGATATGGTGCTCAAGTATTATTACCATTAATGTTGAAAACATTTTTTTTTATTCTTTAATGAATAGAAAGTTCAAAAGAACAGCATATAATAATCTAAAATTACATGTAACATCCTGAATGTCTTTAGTGTCACTTTTGATAAATGTTATGCACCATTTCTTGTTAATGTCTTAAATGAAAATAAGATCTAAGATAAGATCTAACCGACCCAAATTTTTGAATGGTATACATACATACAGTATATACACACAAACACTCACTGGCCACTTTATTAGGTACACCTTGCTAGTACCGGGTTGGACCCCCTTTTGCCTTCAGAACTGCCTTAATTCTTTGTGGCATAGATTCAACAAGGTGTTGGAAACATTCCTCAGAGATTTTGGTCCATATTGACATGATAGCATCACGCAGTTGCTGCAGATTTGTCGGCTGCACATCCATGATGTGAATCTCCCGTTCCACCACATCCCAAAGGTGCTCTATTGGATTGAGATCTGGTGACTGTGGAGGCCATTTGAGTAAAGTGAACTCATTGTCATGTTCAAGAAACCAGTCTGAGATGATTTGAGCTTTGTGACATGGTGCATTATCCTGCTGGAAGTAGCCATCAGAAGATGGGTACACTGTAGTCATAAAGGGATGGACATGGTCAGCAACAATACTCAGGTAGGCTGTGGCATTTAAACGATGCTCAATTGATTACACCACCACCACCAGCCTGAACCGTTGAGACAAGGCAGGATGGATCCATGCTTTCATGTTCTTTACGCCAAATTCTGACCCTACCATCTGAATGTCGCAGCAGAAATCGAGACTCATCAGACCAGGCAACGTTTTTCCAATCTTCTATTGTCCAATTTTGGTGAGCCTGTGAGAATTGTAGCCTCCGTTTCCTGTTCTTAGCTGACAGGAGCGGCACCCGGTGTGGTCTTCTGCTGCTGTAGCCCATCTGCTTCAGGGTTCGACGTGTTGTGCGTTCAGAGATGGTATTCTGCATACCTTGGTTGTAACGAGTGGTTATTTGAGTTACTGTTGCCTTTCTATCATCTCTAACCAGTCTGCCCATTCTCTCTGACCTCTGACATCAACAAGGCATTTTCATCCACACAACTGCCGCTCACTGGATATTTTCTCTTTTTCGGACCATTCTCTGTAAACCCTAGAGATGGTTGTGTGTGAAAATCCCAGTAGATCAGCAGTTTTTGAAATACTCAGACCAGCCCGTCTGGCACCAACAACCATTCCACGTTCAAAGTCACTTAAATCCCCTTTCTTCCCCATTCTGATGCTCGGTTTGAACTTCAGCAAGTCGTCTTCACCACATCTAGATGCCTAAATGCATTGAGTTGCTGCCATGTGATTGGCTGATTAGCAATTTGTGTTACCAAGAAATTGAACAGGTGTACCTAATAAAGTGGCCGGTGAGTGTATATGTATATATAAATAAATAAGTAAAATATCTATCTATCTGTCTGTCTGTCTGTAGTTTAATGAAAAAATAAAAGCCAGTCATTTAATTTAGAACACGTCTTTATAAATATCACAATTAATATTTGTCTCATGTTTTAGATGATATTAGAAAATCATGCCATAGAAAGTTTGAAAACTCTGCTCTAGTCATTTTACTGGTTGACTGTAGCTTGCCATAGGCCTATGTATAGATCAGCTGTTTGTTTGTTTGCATGTCTATGTGAGTGTGCATGTGTTTGAGTGATGTCTGGGGATGTAGGAGCATGTCTTTGCTTTCGGTAAGCTCTGCTGCTCCCCCCGCTGGCCCTGACATGTTCTTCCATCAAACATGCCTAAACCTTTTGACATTTGTCCTGAAACAAACTTTCTCTTTTTCTGTTCTTTTAGTGTCTCTGCTTTTCATCCATAAACAAACGTAGACATAGAAATCGATGCAAGCATACATAACCACTGCTAAAATGTACACATACCAAAACATGAGGACACGAACAGATGGACAAGCCCAGATAAACAGAAGCTGACATTGACAAATACACATTCACACGTGCACTCATCACGCTAGGCCTTGAATATTCTTGCTTTGACTCAGTAGCATTTATTCACATAATAACGGTATATTTGAAGCACGCATGTTGATGTTATTAACTGGATGTTGTAATCTACTTGTACACACACACACACACACACACACACACAAAGACAAACATGCACACAAACCTCTCTGCATGTGGAGTACAGCAGAGGGTCAGGCTGTAATCAATACTGTAACTTGATCACACACTGTTTGCCAGTTTCATTAAATTTAAATATCTGCCCCGGAGAGGAAAAAGATGGACCGGGTTGTCCAGCCAGAAGAAAAATAAATAGCTTGACAGCTAGTTCACTCTGGTCAACAACCCGCATCCTTCCTTCATAGATTCATTTTTAAAGCTTGCATGTATGACAGTGTGCGGTTACATTGTTGAATATAAAATCTTGGAGCCAATAACCTATCCAAATCCATTCTAGCTAAAAAAAATAAATACATAAAGTATAGTTTATAAAAAATAAATATATAAAATACACGATTGCAACCACTTACCTAATTTTAGCCCCAACAAATTAAGGTTGAAGGCATTCAAATAACCCAAGTCCAGTGTGTTTAATGGCGTTAGGCTGTGTGAATTCCTTTAAAAAGCTGTTAAATCCACAGTACATCAGCGTCTCTCCTTGTCATCCATGTTCACAGGCTCCCACTGCACTGCCGCCACTAACTCTGATTTTCCCCACCACTAACCATCATCAACTATCAGCCTAAAAATACTCTTAAAGAGACAGCATCACTCTCTCTCCCCTCGCGCTCTTTGGACACCCTTCCAGCTGACTAGGAACTGCCCTAATCTCCTCCTGCTTGTGCAGACCAATCAGAAGCAGGCAGGAAATCAGTAGTGATGTGTAGTGAGAGAGGAGGAAAGAGAGAGAAATAGGCAGCTGCGGATAATAGATATGGAGCGAGCGAAGACAAGAATCAGCAGGAGATTATGTACTTAAAAGATCCTGCCATCGGTATATGATGGCTTACAGGATGCTGTGGATGGGTTTTTTACCTTTTCCGGTTCAGCTTATGTTACAGAAATTACTATAAACTGCAACTTTAATTAGATAGACAGACAGACAGATAGATAGATAGATAGATAGATAGATAGTACAGATAGAAGAGAGCAAGAGGATGTTTAAACTGTAAAGGCTTAACTGACGTGGTTTGTTGATGAGATTTGAGGTGAGGTTCTTACCCAAGGCGCATCCTCCCGCCACATGTCGTCCTTGATGGAGTAACGCAATAGCAAGGTCTAGACACTAAGCACTCTATAATTGACGAAGTGTAAAACAAGATGGGCATAAAACCTACCTCATAAGTCTTGCCCTCGATTTTCAATGTTGTTTTAATGAGTCACACTCTCTCCAGACCTCGGGCATATCATTTTGTAAATGTTTGCTTTTGGGAACGAGGTGAATACAGAGCCCAGCATGTCTTCAAGCTGAAAGCAAACATTCAGCGGCCATCTGTTGCATTGTGCGCTGGACATCTGAATTATCCATTTTAAGGTTACAAATGAAAAGTTATTGGGATTGCATTATTGCTATATAACAAAACCTTCTTTGTTTTGCCTGAAGAGCAATTACAATGATTGAGTTGTAGACATAGTGATTTTTTTTGTTGCAACAAAATACATTTCCATAACCATGTGAACACTCTCTTTGCGTGTAGTCCAGTGAAGCTGGTGCAAGTCTCTTTGAGAAGTCTGCATCACATTGTGACATGATCACAAAACTGAGCTGAAATGTGCCACAAAACTGTTAAAGCCAGACTGAAATGATCAAGCACTTATGAACTTTACATAATAATAATAAACGTCACCCAAACCTACCTAATATTGATACTTGTATATTGCAAATTATAGACACTCTGAAATAACAGCTACTACTTATAGAGTTTAGACATTTGCAAATCACTGAATAGGCTTTGTTGGAGTGAATGTGCTTATGTATTGATATGATTTTGCAGGTTTACTATATTTCTGGAAGGGAGGACAATTTTGTCAACTACAAAAATATTGCACATTGAACTTGTTTTTCCAGATGCAGACAAATTAAATCACTGAAGGTACAATTTAGCACATCTTAAGATACTTCAAACTGCACATTTGATGTTCAAATAAAATCTCAAAGCATTTTCTGGTGGTCCAGTACTGAGATGTTGCTTAGAAGTGCATGATTGTTCCCTCTCTATGATTTGGAATAACAAAGCCAGGTGCATAATGACACTATTTCCAGCATATGGAGCACCGGGTTAACATCTGCACTGCTGAACACTTTTATGTGACAGGACTGACAACAGCAGCCATCACAAAGGGGTGAACGCGTCACCTTTACTAATGCTGGATTTAGAGTTAGCTATTTAACTTCAAAACTGTTAGACACACATATGGTTATTTAATGAGCAGCATTGCCAAAATGAATAAAAATTGCTTTGTTTTACCAGAGTAAATACTTGCTTTTCTTTATAAGTAACCATAAAGTGGCATATAGTGGTTAACTCATTAAACTCTCACACATTTCAGCTGCAATGCACATATGGCTGAAGTAATTCTCAATAATTTGAGAATTCTTTATAATATTAATAAAAAATGGTTGTTGTAACTTGTCCACCAATATTAAACCCCTTGCGAACCACTTACATGGTTTTACTGCAGTAAAAGTGTAATAACCATGTTTTGTTTTTTGGAGTAGTGATTACAATTTGTAGGCTACAACGACAGTTTTCCTACAAATACCATGGTTAAACTAAGGTTAGTGTAGCAATTTATAGTGACCATGTTTTAACTAGTGTTTTTTATTATTATTTGTTATTTTATTATTATAAAAGAGTGTTTAGTTTTATCCAAAACTGATCAACGTAAATCTGGCAACGTTTTATTACGCTGGCTGTTACATGTTGTGCCAGTTCATCCATGAGTGGCGCTGAAGGGTTAATGTTCTATGATGTTTGAAAATGATGTACCAACTACATTAAACCTTACCAGTAATGTTAACAAAACGAGATATAAAAACACATTTGCTTAAGCAACATTCCTGAGCTCTTTGAGCTCTTCTACCGTGAATACAGAGAAAGTTTGCAGTGTATTACTTTACAAATAATACGCTGTTTAAAGTGTTTTGTGGTCATAAATCACTTACCCCCATGTCGTCCAAACCCGTAAAAGCTTCGTTCAAACCGCGCATGCTGTTCTGTGTCAGCCGCACAACAAGGATACGCTGTTTACATTCAAATCACTGATACGCTGATGCAGTGGAGACAAATTGTTGAATAAAGTTATTGTTTTTGTTTTCTTTTCGCAGAAAAAGTGTTCTCGTCATGTCATTAAATTCAGATTGAACCACTGATGGCAGATTAACTATTCTAACTATGCTTTTCATACTTTTCTGGGCCTTGACAGTGTTATTTACTTGGCAGTCAATGGGACAGTCACAAGCCTCCCGGTTTTCATCCAAAATATCTTAAATTGTGTTCTGAAGACGAACAAAGATTTTACGGGTTTGTAACGACATGGGGGTAAGTGATTAACAAAAAAAAATCATTTTGGGGTGGAGTAACCCTTTAACTAATAATCTGCCCCATAATCATAATTTGTGTGAATAGAAATAGCATTTTGCTGCCTCTAGTGTTCATTTCAGCTTGAAACTGCAGTGAATTGTATGTGTATAGGTACATTTTTGAAGTTTTACAAAAATGTAAGTAAAGCATGTTGTCAATTAAAGTCCTTGGCCTTATTGTAACATCTCAAACCAACTTATCTCGATGACCTTGTGCTTCATGTCCAGGTTGTTGTGGAAGGGAACACGGAAGAAAAATAGCATCACTTTTCAGGTGTAACTTTCATCTTCACCCGGGGAGAAGTTATACTTCAATATCACCTTCACTGGCTCTGCACTCCCACGGGGGTGTAAAGTTAAGGAGGTTACTGTACTCCAGTGCTACACTGGGAGATCGAGTCTCTTCTCAAATATTTATAGGCCGTCACTGCCACACAGCTGTTTCTGCTGCTACTGCTCAAACAGACATTAACTAGACCGTGGTCAATGTGAGCCTGCCTGTCAATCACCACACTGATGCTATCACATAATACAGCAATAAAAAACACATTACATTCGTCACTTCAGTGTGTTTGTGGGACTAAGTCTGTATGAATGGTGTTGGTTGGGTTAGCTGAAATTATAAGGGCTTGAACTCAGTTTGAAAGGAAGTGAATATAAGGTCATACTGCGACTTCTACAGTATGATTTGACTGTCAGAAGACTTGATGTAAGACTGCAATGAACCATATTTTCTTACACAATACAGCCTCTCATGTTAAATGACTGAGGCAGAAGTAATGAGACTCTGTCCCTGCACAAACTCATTTTCCTCAGGCCGCACATATCTTGGCCAAACGCTTTTCATCACTTGTATCACTTGATATCCGACACTCACGGATTAAAGCATTTGAGCTGACCAACTGGTGGGTTTGTAAGAGATGACGAAAAAACAGTGGGTCTCATTCACTAACTGTGAGCACAAACATATTCATGCATAAAACCTGTGTGCAAACATTTAAATGCAGAAATTGAGTCATCACATAAGTTTTTTAAATTTAAGACCAATTTTAGAACAAATTCAAGCTACTCTTAGAGGCCTTCTGAAACGTTGATACTAATATGATATCATATACAACATTTGTTGTATATATATATATCTGTATTATTAAAAATATATATATACAAAAATGTTTATATGCTATATATATATACAGGTGTGTGTATATGTATATATATATATATACACACACACCTGTATTATTAAAAATATAATATATACAAAAATGTTGTATATGATATCATATTAGTATGCAGGACTTTTTGGTTTCATATCTATATATACAGCTATTTTCACCTGTAAAATTTTGCATCAAAAACTTTCTGTACACCTAAGGACACTTGTCAACATTATTAAAAAATGAGATCCAATATCTTGGTGACAATTTCAGCCGTAATTGTGATTAACGACATGATGTGTCGAGGTGTACAAGCCATGCAAATCTACAAGTCAATGCTATTGATTTAAAAATAAATATTTCCTGCATTGTGTGTCCCTGTATATTTTGAGCTGTCAACATGTGTTTGCTGTCCCAGTAACGGATGTTTTTACAGAGCAAAGGTCATGATTATGTAATGTGCGTACACGAGTATGTGAGATTACAGAGCGGAATTGAAGACATGAATATCCACACAGCGGGTTATTACTCTCAGATTAAACACATTCCAGCCTGACAGCAGTTAGGTTAAGCTTCTCCTATTGTACAGAGCGTAACAGAACAGGGTTCATGTAGAAAAACGAGGCATACAATGTGATATTCGGGCAGGACGCCACTTAATCCTACAGGGGCAAAAGGGCTTGTGCTTCTGTTGAAGACCACTGGTTTTGATTCCATAATTTTAAGATCTATATTTTAGACAATTGTTTCATAATTTCATTTTTGAGCCCTCTAATTTCAGAAATAACCTACAAATATTCTTCAACCCTTTCAAATTAAAGGCCTGAAATTCTCTAGACTAATCACTTAATGTCTCTCACCAATCTATTAAAATCAATTAAAAACTGAGATGAAAAACCGACATCATCATTGCCAAATGTAAAATCCTCAAGTTTTGAGAAGAAAATTAGATTAGGCCACAGAATAGTTTAAAAGCAGCCTAATTCTGCAGGAAAACCACAGACTTGGCGACACTGTGCTGCATGACCCACTAATCACATTGCATTACTCTTTCGTCAAGGACGTCCCACAGGACTCTGTATTCGGCCCTTTAATATTCTCCATTTGCACCAAATTACTCCGTTCTCACAGCTGCATGGCTTCATTTTCTTTTATACATGGACAGATGAGCATGTCACAACACAATTAAAAGTATAACCAGCAGTGAAATGTGTTCTCTGCATTTAACCCATCCAAGTGCACACACACCTGGAGCAGTAACCACATGGGGGTTCAGTTGCTTGCTCAAGGGTCTCACCTCAGTCTGGACAATTCTGCCGGAGCCGAGATTCGAACCCACAACCTCGGGTTACAAGTCCGATGCTCTATCCATTAGAGCCACGACTGCTCAACACTACCATGCAACACTACTCAAATCATCCAGGTTTTTTTCTCTGTGATCTCTGCGATGTCAGTCTGTTTCTCAAAACATCTTGACCTGAATGATAAAAATCCACGTATCCCCTAATCACAGTCTCCTCAAATTAAACTCTCTTCACCTCACCTGAAGTTCACACAGGCCGCCCTGGATATAGAAAACCATTGCATGACCAACTCACATTACAATCCTGCCGTTTCATGCTTCACAACTTAAAGGAAATGAGTCCCAGCTCCTCGGTCAGGCTTGAGGTATTTCATGACCACATAACTTGTTGGCTTACTTAAAATTGCAAGCACCATCCATGTTAAAACTTCAGAATACATTATAGCTTTGCTCGGGTTCTCTCGCTGACTTAAAACTAAATTCAAGGGACTTCCTCTATTATTCTAAAGCTTAGTAAACAATGTAGCTACACGCTTTCTGTTATCTTAAACCATACTGCAGACTCCACAGTACTGCTGCAATCAGTTACATCTAGTCATCGAAAATAAAAAAAAATGTTATGTATAATATTTTTCTGACATATTTTTTGGCCATATATATATTGTAAATGTATAAATATTTACCTTTATTATTGTATTTAAATAATTTTTTGGTAAGTTCTAAGTGCATCGAAGGTCTGACAAATGAAGGTCTGAAACAAAAACACAAACGTGCAGGCAAATATATTTTGTAATATAAATAAAAAAATATTGGTTTCAATTCACAAAGCATACTTCTAATATTGAGCAATTACATTTGCATTATTTTTGCTACTCTGACTCTGAGGTTTGGTGGTACTGTACATGATTTGTATCCATAATAAATGCTCATGTTAATTTATATTCCTCTCTTTTCTTCTCTGCTGATGAATCCTCTACTGGTCCTCTGCTTTTCTTTTCTATCTCTTCTGTCTCGTTCGCTGCAGTAGCTCTCCTCTCTATCTCTCTGAGTCAGTGTCATCGTGCTCACGCCGAGTTGTAGTGGGTGAAGTGTCACACAGGCTGATGAATTGTGGGTATTACTTCCACTCCCTCGCTGTCCTCCTCCACAACTGTGCTCTAGGCCGTGTGAGTAAAGCGAAGCCTTGAGTGTGTGAGCGTGGAGTGTGTTTGCGTGCCTGTGCGTGATGTATTGTGCTCTGCAGAGCAGGGACTGATGGCTATCCTATGAGACCTCTGTTCTTAGTGACGACAACAGCAGCCACAATCTTAAAAATGAAGGTTGCAAAGAGGGATTTTCGCATTCATAAAATAACCATTGTTTTTTCTTAGTGTGTTGAACATTTTAATATTCTTAAGAAACTTTTTTCTCTATAAAGAACCTTTTGTGCAATGAAAAGGTTATATGGATGTTAAAGGTTACTCATGGAGAGGAATAGATGGCAATAAAGAACCTTATTTACAGTCTTTAGTTAAAGGGTGATTCTCAAGTACATGTCTAGGTCATAGTGTTTCACCCCCCAAAAACAAGGTACCATTTAATTTTTTTGACAATAATACATATTTTCCATTTAAAATATAAATGCACAATCCTAACACAAATGTTGACAGTGACCTCATTTACAGTTACATACTGTAATTATTGCTGTTAAATCCTTTCAAGACTGATTCGGGATTTATGCTTAACTGAATTGCAGTATTTGGAAAAACTGCTTCTTAACGGACGCTGGGAAAACAGGCCGGGGTTTTTGATAACACATTTGCTCAGCCTCCTCTGGCGTCATTCTGAAGTCAGAGACAAGTGTTTATGTGAGAGCTGATGAACTCTGATAAAGAACAGTGGGACTAAGCCAGCTCTGTGATGATATCTGCAGCGCAGCATCACATGAATGCCTTTCAAAGGATTTAACATGTCTGAGAGCGCCAGCAATGCTGAAAGCGAATGTCAGCAAAGATTACAACTAATTATTGGTACTTACATTGTGTTTGATGGATTATTATAATGGTAGACTAACTCACCAGGTATAATAATTGGATTTAGTTAAACTGCAGTCTACCACCTTTATGATTGATGCATATAATATTATTTACTATAAAGGAATTCCTTTCTTGATTAGTTCATCCAAAAGTTCAATCATTATTTACTGACTTTTAAAATATGTATAACAACCATTTGCATGCGTAACTAAATATACTGTGGTTCATATGACCTCAAAAGGCAAAGAAGCCTGTATAATACGCTATGGAATTAAAAGTTATTTTAATTACTTTTTATCTCATAAGTATCAATTTTTTCTCGCAATTCTGAAGAAAAATGTGAAATATAAACTTGCAGTTCTGAGAAGGAAAGTCCTCACTGAAAGTCAAAATTGATATAAAGCTGCATATTAGACGAATAAAAAACTTAAATGAAAATGAACTTAGAATTTTAAGCTGGAAGTACTAATATAACTAAATAAAACAGAAATTAAAATCTATATCATAAAATGCAATAGAAAAAAATCTAAACTATTACTTTTATGATGCCTTTTTTCATCTGTTCAAAAACACATTCATGGAAAACAACAACGTGAACAATCTGCTAAACATCTCCTTTTGGGTTCCAATGAATGAACAAAATCATGTTCAGAACAGCTTGACGGCGAGTAAATGATGACAGTGTTTTCATTTTTCAGGGTGAATTATTCCTTTAACTTCACCACAAAATGAAAACTTACCCTATTTACTTAATGCATGTAGCTGCAGATTCATCTGGGCTAAATGGATATTTAGGCATTGCTTTAGCAAACTCACACTCTATTAAAGAATGCCAGGCCTACTTTCTACAATCCAATCAATTCCTGATATATAAAAATCAAGTTTCACTATCTTGGACATTTAAAAAAACTGCAGAAGCAAAATGAGTTGAAAACAGAAATTCACATTGCCTTTAAAAGGCTTCATCAGTCTTTGCAATCACAGATGAAGAGTAAAAGGTCACAAGCTGAAATGAAAGGCGTTTGGTGACGATGCTGAATATTAGGAGGATATCTGTGTTAAGACGAGATAAGACACCTCCACAAAATGTTGTTGCACTGTCAACGGAAGCCTTTCATCCGCACGCATACCACGATCACACACTTGTTCAGGAATCCTTTATAAAAAGAAGTCTGTGGGCGAGGTGAGTAATGCTAAAGACATGAAGCCGGCTGTGAGAGGTGTTCTTCTCATGAGAGGAATGAGTTCAATAAAACTAGCTCTGAATGAAACCGAGCAAACATGCCTGCTTATGAGAGTGTGACTCGTTTTCCTTTCAAGAAGCTAAAATTAGCCTAAATCTACACCAACAGAATGAAAAGAAGTGCTCAGCAAGAGAAGAAGAACTATGTATCTTCAGGAAATGATTCATAGATAACTTTCAACTCCGGTGCCTCCTTCATATTTCCAATTTCCGGTGCTATTTAAAGACTCAAAGACAAACTGACCATCAGTTTGCCATTTCACTAGGAATATTTTAAATGTAAAATAACTCATTTCAACAATATATATATATTTTTTTTCCTTCTACAGAACATGCTTTCCCTGAACAAATCATTTAGACTGGTTTTGTAAATGCTTTATGTCAGCTTCTGTAGATACTTTTAATAGCAAGATTTATTTATGTTTTAAACAATTTATCTTTTACTAAAAACTCTAAAACTAATATTTGGTTTTGACTAAAAATATCTTCAAAAGTGTTAACTAAGTAAAAAAGGTTTCTAACAGAGCTAAAACAGCACAATCTAATAAAACACGCGTCATAGGGGTTTGACATAAAGAACATTTACGTGTGTCATCTGAAATACTGAAAACTGGGTAAAATAATAATTAAATAGATTCAACTCAACATTCAACTCAATGATTCATGCACAAATTGAACATGAACTCTGTCATGAACTCTCCTGAAGGAGAGAGATTGGATTTCTAGTGAATACATTTACATTTATGCATTTGGCAGACGCTTTTATCCAAAGCGACTTTGGGTTTTTGGGAATTCAGGTTATAATTTTTTTGTCAGTACATGAATACTGATTTACATGTAAATCTGTTACACACAAAGCTATCAAATGACTTAAGATTTGTAAATTATTGTAAACATCTTTTATGGTGCCTCTGTGTCCCTGTAAAAGCTTGGGGGGGGGGGGGTTGCTATTGGTAACTAAACGAAAAAAAAAAAAAAAAATCGGGAATTTAATTAAAGATAATATAAATATTAGATGAAAAACTTAAACTGAAAAAAAAAAGTTTTCCCTTGGCAACTAATACAAATAATACTTTTAAAATACTAAAATTACTAAGACTATAAAATTAAACTATGTAAAACTAATTAAAATGACAAAAGCACATACATTACTAAAACTTAAACTAAAATATAAAAGTACAAGTTAACAAATATAAGAGTATAAAAACAATACTAATACATCACTGCTTTTATCCTCCAACCCTAAATGCAACTGCCTAGAAACTAAAGTGTTATTTAAGAGGGTCAAGAACGATATGAGGGCGAGAAAAATGATGAGAGAAATTTCATGTTGGGTAAACTTCTGCTTTAAATACATGGCACTTTTTCACCATTCATTTCTGGCAAATATTTTGGATCCTGGCAATATATCAGAATGAGCTTTATTGGCAGGTATGTTTCCACATACGAGGAATTTGTTATAGTGACAGATAGAAGAACTGACAGAAAACATAATACAATAGTTTAGCACAGACTGATACACACCAGTCTCAGTCATTTCAATGCAATAAAACATTAAGTACAGAATTTGAACACGAGCAAAGCGCTTCCTGAACTCAGTGCTGTGTTGAAATGTTTTAAATATGAGAAAAATGAAGGACTGTGGAAGCAATCTCCATTATAATGAATCATCAGCACGGGGTCTGCCGCATGTTTATGGTGAGGCGTTATCAGCGACACACTCGGGCAACTGTCTCGCTCATAAATGAAATACATTATTTCCATTGCAGACCGGCGTACATATTGCTAATTAAGAGTCCCATCTGCAATAAGCAGAGAGAAGAAGAAAGAGCAGGGGAAGTGCTGTGGTGGAAAGTCACAAAGCTGAAGACAGATAGCAAGGACTGGAGGACCAGACTCTGAATATTAATACGGTATATTACAGACATCCATGAATACAAACTGCTTCCATCTATCATGTCAAAAACAATATGGATCTTCCCGTCGTGCCCACCCTGAACGCCAAAGCTGGGTTTCAGCAAGAAATAAGATATATTTCATACCAAACAAAAACAATAATACACAATTCAGAAGTTTGGGGTCAATAAGATTTTTTTGTTTTGGAAAGTAACTAATAATTTTATTCAGGAAGGATGAAAAGAGACTCAATCCACAGTTTCCACAAAAATATTAAGCATCAGAATAGTTTTCAATAATAAGAAATGTTTCTTGATCAGCAAATCAGCATATTAAAATGATTTCTGAAGGATCATATGACAAAATTAAGCTTTGCCATTATAAGAATAAATTACTTTTTAAAAGTATCAAAACAGAAAACACCTTTAAATTGTAATCATATTTTACAATATTACTGCTTTATTGATTATTTGATCAAATAAAGGCAGCTTTGGATTTCTTTACAACATATAGGGAAAAAAATCTTATCAATCCCAAACTTCTAAACAGTAGTGTATTATAAGAAAGTCATTGATAGCTGGAAAAAGTTGTCTGTTAGCATTCCCATTCATCATCATTCATCAGTTACAGCATCTATATGCGATAGAAACGCATCAACCTATATACACAGTGGAAATGTCCAGTTAAAACTATGAGAACATCTAAAACTACTACAAAAACACTAACAAATCTTACACTAACTAGAATAATTTATGAAATAATCAAAATGCAGATAAATATACCCAGTATGTGCGTAAGTTCTGTCAGGAGGGTTTATGAAGCCAAGTAGCCGTTCACAGAAATGTTGAACTCTTGAATGGTCAACAGTGGAAAAGTCATTCTGTGAGATCTTCAGAGGAAATCTCACATCGTTGACACGAGGACAGCTGGCCTCCGTCATGTGTCATTGTTCAGAGCAGTGCAAGAGAAAACGTTTCCGTTCCCATCCTGAGAGGGTCTTTGAACCCTTGTCTTTTCATGGCCCAGTCAGTCAGGTAGCACTGCATGCTTCCGTAGAAGAACTTTAGTATTTTCTTTCTAACACAAATGTTACACAAGAGCCCTGTACACATATTCAAATCGATTACACATTTTCTTCTGTTTTTAAAAGGTACACCAAGTAAATCCATGCATTTGTGGTATGCATGCTCAAAATTCTTCTAATTCCCCATATGATTGGAATAGCTGAATAAACCTTTATATTTTCTAAAATGTGCTATATATGACATTTTAAATACTTATAATTCCCATACTGCAATACTCAACCCAAAGTTCTATTTCCAGTGCTACAAATGAAGCTGTTTTTTTACATTTTAATGATTTTTTGACCAAATAACTAACAGTTAAAGTGTCCTAATAACAAATAAAATTAAAAATGTAAAATAAACGTTTTTATTTCCAATAACAGAATGGGACTCGCTGAATTTAAACACAGAAATACACTGCCATTCAAAATTGTAGTTGGACGATATAATGCTCATCAAGGCTGGATTTACTAGATCAGAAAAATTTAATATTGTGAACAATAAAACTGTAATATTAACGTAATATTAAAATAAACGTTTTCTATTTGAATATATTTTAAAATGTAATTTATTCCTGTGATGCAAAACTGTGTCACATGATCCTTCAGAAATCATCTAATATGCTGATTTGGTGCTAAAGAAACAATTTTCTTATTATCAATGTAAAAACAAACAAAAACACTTGAGCTGCTCAATATTTTTGTGGAAACTCTACATAAAAAAAAATCAAAAGAACAGTTTTTTTTATTATAATTTTTTTGTAACAAAAAAGTTTTTACTGTCAATTTTTAATACATTTAATATGTCCCTGCTGAATAAAACTATTTATTTCTTTAAAAAAAAATCTTAATGACCGGCAAATTTTTGAATGGTAGTGTAAATCATAAGAATAGTTTTTTGCAATGTAGTAAACGGTTTCATTTTGCTTTCACACATCTATGACATCTATGAAGAAATGACTTAGTGTACCTTTAAACATCTGGCATATCGACTACAGATTAATAGTTTTCAGGTCAAATGATGCAACTCTAAAGACTCTAAAAGAAATGCATTAATGACTTTACCAATCATTAATTTCTTAATAATAATAATAAAACTGTCTATATGTAATCATCTGCACTGAGCATGAGTTTGAATGTTCTAACAGTCTTTACTGTCCCAGTGTGTGTCGAGGTGCCCGTGCTCTCGCCCGCTGCTCTGCCCCGGGTGTGTACCGCGATTTGGGTGCCATTCCCTTGAGTTTCTTCCTCTTCCTGTCAGACACGCACCACACCTTCTCACAGTACTGCTCCACCCGCTGGAAGTTGCTGTAGCCGATCAGCTGCATGAAATCCTTGTACCAGAGCTTTGAGGAGGATGGAGCGGAGGGCAGGCTGGGGAAGGGGCAGGGCGGAGGTCTGTGCAGAGAATCGCCTTCATCTTCCTCCCCTTTATGCAACAAACCCTCCACTTTCCCCTCATCCAACACCTCCAAAGTGACACGCACCACCGTCTGGACGAAGCCGTGCTCTGTGGACTGGCACACGTAGACCCCTGCGTCTCCCTTCGCTATGTTAAGGAGCAACAGGCCGTGGGGGGTTTGAATCACACGATCATCGCCTTTCACCTGAAGGAGAGGAACAGCATGCAAAGGACACTCAAAATGTGTGGACTTCGCTTGATAGGCTATTCTGGCTGGTTTCTAGGCTGGTCCAAGTCAAACGAGTCACATAGTTACATAATCAGATTACTTTTTCAAGTAACTAATAAAGTAATGCATTACTTTTACATTTACAACTAAATATCAGAGTTACTTTTTCAAATAAGTAACGCCAGTTACTTAGTTTTTTCCCATTTATTGACGAACATCTCTCCAGTCCCTGTGTTCAGAGAAATTGGGAGTAAGTGCAGAGGCACTTCTTTCAGCCCGAGGCTTAGTAAATTCACTTTACAGTTGTCAAAAATATAACATGATCAAAAACAAATAAGCAAGCCCAGTACAGGAGACAAAAATTAACGCAAAAGTGATGTAATGGATTACTTACCGTCAAAATGTACTAATTAACACAAATAGTTACTTTTTTGGAGTAACCCAATATTGCAATCCATTACTTTTAAAAGTAACTTTCCACAACATTGTTAACCCAAATGATTTAAGGTATAAAATAAAATACTTTTGGGGAATCTGTTCTAATCCCTAAACACAAGTAAAAGCTATTGTAATGATGCTCGGCTTAACTAATATTACTGATATATGTGCCACTATTAAAAGTCTAATTTACCATGATTCTGCAGAGAGATGTCTTGGAGCACAGAGATGGTCAGAGTGACATTATTCTATTATTCATTATTCTGTCTGTTCTATTTAAGATGAATTGAATCCCTAGGGGCTATATTACCCAGCCTCCCTGTGGTCAGAATAGTAAAATGAAAATGAAGCTTTAATCTATATTTAACAGCCCTCTCTCAGCAGGGGTTCAGACCATAGCTTATGTGATGAAATCATTTCTGAGCCGGAACATATGAGGAGAGATCTATATTATACACATATCTGTCTGTGTGTGTGTGTGTGTGTGTGTGTGTGTGTGTGTGTGTGTGTGTGTAAATTATATGTACACATCGTAATAATACAAGTTAAAAAAGTTATCTTAGGGCTAGGGATTGGAAAGTATTATGTCATTATAATATAATTTTAGGTATCAATTACCATTTTTCCCTTCTATAATTCTAAAAAGAATAGTTAGAGTTAGGTTAGTTATATAATATAACCCATTGTATTTAAAATGATAAAAGTCTGTATATTCTAGATGCATGTGTTTGTACCTCCTCCATATCCACGCCGTGTTGAATGTACCATGTTACAGACGCCTGCAGTGATCGTGGTCTGCACTCCAGCAGGGTACTATTGTTCTCCACACCATATAGCAGCTTTTCTGAGATGATTTGTTCTTCTGTAACACAAACATACCCACGTACTGAACAGTCTAGTCTAATATATTCCTCTCGAGGTGATATTTTCAACACCAAACACAATCAACATCTTGCACCAGAATTCAAACTGTTGACATTGTGTTTTCATTTTTATGTTCTCAGGTAAACACGGTCTTACATTCAAGAAATCCATACATTGTGCTCATGGTGGAGACTTCAGTGGGTATCCAAGCACACGATACAGATACCATCAGTATACAAGGGATAGAGATTTTTTATATTGCATTCAAAGGAGCTCAGAGGTACAGTTCTTCTACAGTTTTTTCCCCTTATGTTTCATTTTAACTGTGTTTTCACTTTTGTCTGCCTTAGTTATTTTCAAATGTGCTGTAAAAAAAAAAAGAAAATGACTGATTGATATATTAAAAAAGCAAACTGACCCAAACCGTTTGAATATTTTGTCACTAAATATATCAAACAATGAATATACAATATCTATATCTATAGATATTATAGTTACAGTATGCTTTAAGTTCTTTAAACCATAACCAATGTAAGATTCAATCATTTAAAGT
This sequence comes from Ptychobarbus kaznakovi, assembly GCA_027422405.1. Taxonomy (NCBI): domain Eukaryota; kingdom Metazoa; phylum Chordata; class Actinopteri; order Cypriniformes; family Cyprinidae; genus Ptychobarbus; species Ptychobarbus kaznakovi. Next base: position 4,271,695 of record CM049809.1, on the reverse strand, counting down.
TTAGAATTTTTACTTTTTTCACATTATTAATATCTTTTAGCTTCAAATTGAACGTTGTAATGATATCAGAGCTTATATTTGAAGTAGGCTTGATTCAAGATGAAATGGAGAAAAAGAACAGGGAAGTTATTTCTGGAATAGAAGAACTGGGCAGTCACTGTCACAGGATGTCTTTCTGCTAAAGTAAAAGCAGCATCTGCGCATAAAGCGTCAGAAACTCTCATTAACTGTACTCTGACCTCTTCAACTTGCACAGATCTCATCCGCCTCATTTTTCCCTATAAAGCTTCTAAGACTCTAATATCCTCCATTGATCAAGCTCCGGCAAGAACATACCGCTAAGCTGAAGCCCGTTGCACTGCTGAACTGCGTTGCCATGGCGGACGTCTTGCCGTCTGAAGCGCCTAAAGAATAAAAGAGAAAAATTTGACATTGATATAACCCAGACACAGCTTGCATGTCTGCCTGCAATTGTCATAATATCATCCTGCCGCCCAGAGTGTGTAACAGCACAGGGAGGTGACAGAAATACCATCAGACTCGCTCTGGTTTTTGTCCGTATTCTTTGAGCTTGTCTGGCTTTGCATACAAAGTGAGCGTGTGATGGGTATTAATATGTGCGAGAGGTGTTAGCATCAATCGCTAACAAGCTCAGACTGATGACCACACTGAGACAGCTGACAGGCCTTTGAGTCTGGATTAGGGAAACACTCCCACTCGCCCTTCGCTCGATACGCTCGGCACACAAGCACTATCCTGTGGCTAAGTGAATCATCAAAAGAGCTCACACAAAAACACACACTCTCCAAGTTCACTGAGCGCACTAATGGAAAGCGAACAAGATTATGGTGCACATACACATTCTGACAAGCTAGAAACTGTGGACTAAAAAAGTTGCTTAATCAAGAAATGCATGAATAACCTAATTTTGCAATGCAAGACGTGGAAATAAAACACAATCTATTACAAATGTCAAGACGCCTAAACTTTTCTTATTATAAAAGCAATCTACAGTCTCAGTACTGTCAGTATATGCACTACCAGTCCAATACTTATATTTACAGAGCATTTTTATGCACAGACCTCCCAAATGAGCACGTTATTTTAGTGTGTTTGTTTAAGATTAAAATATTAAATATTAAGAGGCATATGATGTAATGACTCCTACTACAAGAGGTTTAAAGGAAATTAATGCCACCCTTGGAGAACATCAAAATCTACATTAACCTAAACAATTAAGAACAAAGTATGTATCTGCTGAAAGCAATAAACATGTATATATTTTATACACATTGGCTAATGAATTGACCTATTATTACTATTAATATAACTACTACTACTACCACTAATATTATTAATAATACAATTAAATTAAATGGAACTAAAAAAGTATTTAAACATTAAATAAATAAATATGAATGAATACTATTGCATTACATTACAAAATCTCAAACTAGCAAATCTGCATTAATTTTAACAAAAAAAGACAAAATAGTTGCATTATATTTTAAATAATAAAATATATATTGTTCAAAATCAGCTATTTGAACACTTGTGCAATTCCCTATTTCTACATTTCATATCTATGTAATGAGACAATTTAAGTATAGCTTAATCTGAATAATTATACAATTATTTTGACCTAATTACCTATCTATATCTATAGAGAGAGGGGGGGGGGGGGTTGGAACACTTCAAGGGTGAGTAAATGATGATATTTGGGTGAACTATCCCTTTAAGGCTTTATTTCCTATAAAGCTGCTTTAGAACAATATCTACAGTGAAAAGTGCTACACAAATAAATATGGCTTGACTAAATATAAGCTACCTTTTTGTATACAGCCCAGCTGGGTAGTACCGGGAACATGTGGACCCGTCCCATGCACAGTAGGGGTCTCTGGCCAGGCAGCAGTCGGCGCAGGCTGAACCGTACAGCCCACACTGGTGCACACGGATCTGTGTTACACCCAGCTCAGAGCCCACGTACAGCTGTTGCTATGGAGATACAAACACTGCTGTCAACCGCTTTAGTACATGTGATGAATGCCATTATGTCCAAATCACCACGTTAGCATAATGATGCGGATAAAATCATTCTACAATTATTTGTGTGCATTGTAAATAATACAATATATTACAGTAATAACAGAGAACAAAAGATGCTCATATTTGATTCATAATATTTACTAATGACTGCAAGAATGAATAATTAACTATGAAGCATCTGACTTGTTATAAAGGCTGAATTTGCCATATGTATTAAGATGATCCCTCATGCATGAAAAATGGTGGGAGACAGTGTCTGTGAGGACGAACTGAGAATGTCTTACTCGCTTGGTAGAGATGAGGATCTCTGTAATAGGAACAGGGACCTAGAATGAGAAGAAACAACTGTGTTTAGTGTGAGGACTGTTTCCAACGGAAATGAAATGGTTTCAGTATAAAGATAAAAAGTCAACCGAAGGACTTCTGATGACCTTGAAAACTTGCAATTCCTCCAGAAGAACTTCTTCAACTGTGCCGGCTTCTTTGTTGTAGATTGTGATCATTTTTAATACTGCAGAATTATCTGGGTTAAAGAGAGAGAGGACCAGAATTATTTACTTATAAAATACATTTTATGTATTATTATTATTGTTTATACTACCCTATTTTAAACCTTTTTTTTTTTAGAAACATGTTTTTTAGAGTCTCTTATGCTCACCAAGGCTGCAATTATTTGATCAACAATAGAGTAAAGAGTGTAATATTGTGAAACATTTGTACAATTTAAAATGACTGTTTTCTGATGATTTTATATATTTTAAAATGTAATTCGTGCAATGGCTGAATTTACAACGTAGTTACTTCTCCAGTTTTCAGTGTCACATGATCCTTCAGAAATCATTCTAATATGTGACCCTGGACCACAAAACCAGTCATAAGTAGCATGGGTATGTTTGTAGCAATAGCCATCAATACACTGTATGGGTCAAAATGATAGATTTTATTTTATGCTGCATAAAGATATTTTGTAAATTGCTTTCCTACTGTAAATATATCAAAACTTAATTTTTGATTAGTTATATGCATTGCTAAGAACTTCATTTGCACAAATTTAAAGGCAACTTTTTATATATTTTTTTTGCATCCTTGCTGAACAAAAGTAAAAAAATAATAATAATAAATAATCTTACAAACCCCAAACTGTAGTGTATAATCTTCTAAAATAATTGTTAACTTTTTAGAATTACATTAGCTTATAGTTGGCCTTAAAGCTACAAAACTCCAATTCTGATTTTAGAGATGTTGTACATTAGAGATCAAATAAAATAATAATAGTTGATTGTTATGTTCCTTTAAAACGCAAGAAAAATAAGCTAGGCCTATTGCAAATATTTAGTATGACACAAGCAACAATAACAAAGCCTATGACTGTGAAAATTAGGTATAAAAGATCATAAAAGGGACTGAAGTTGAATACCAGTCCCTATGAAGAGAACATTGTAGTGTCCGTCCTCAGCTTCCACCCGGTCCACTGCCAGCTGTGTGAGTTTACGTCCTCCTTCAGTGTCCAGCAGAATGGGCCGTCTGTGAACGGGCTGCACCGCCTGGAACATGAGGGGATGGGAACGCACAAAACGCAGAACCTCATCCGGATACTCCTTTGAACTGGAAAACTGGCCTCCGTTTATCTTACTGGCGCACTGTGAGAGACCAAAATCAGTAAATATGAGTACAGCATGAACAGAGTTCTCCAAGCCATGAAAGCCTTTCAGGTCTTTCATTTGTTGCTCCTGATCTGAGAATAGCTCGCCCGCTTTCTCGCTGTTATAACCTTTTAGAACAAGAGACTAATCAGAAATCATGCGGTGCATGACTAAAGCTACCAAATTGCCTTTTAAAAGGTCAGCTGTCAGAGACATACTTTTTTTCATATGCTTTTCCCAAGAATAACTGCACATGGAAACTGAAGAATTGAGACAAATTCTGAAATGTGAACAATGGATGTACCCCGATTCTTCAATATGTCATTACTAACTATTGGAAACAAATCTTACTCTTTTATTGGCTGGAGATAAATAGCCAGAGAAGGACATTAATCAGCACGTATCAGATATAATTATAACTCAGACACGGCTATTTAAACGGCTCGATTTCACAGTACCTCCGTAAGTGCTCAGTTTCAGGCATTAATGTTAAAGAATTGTCATGACACGCTCGAGGAGAATAGTGATGTGCACAGTCATGCTGAAAATGGACTCATCTGCCATGAGAGATTTTGTGCGTCTGAAGATATAAGATCCAAACATTCTTCAACAAATGTTTCAACATTCACTCAAGTGGGCCTCCAAATGACGGCGTATGTCAGGTGTAAAGAAACACGCCGTGACATTTTGTACATTGGGATTTCTGACATAACAAAAAGATGACACAAAGCGACTGATGGAGCAAATATTACTCACCGATCCAGGTCGCGGGTAGGGGACCCTGCCATCGTACACCTTCCAATGGTGGTCAGTTCGTTCCCGGTATGCAAAAGGCCCGTTAAACGCTGCACGGATGTCTTCCATGTTATACATGCACACTGCATATCCTTTAAAGACGGCACTGAGTGAAAAAAAACAGATGAAGATGAGCATCCAGGCTGCTGTTCGTCAAAATAAACTGAGAATATAAAAGTATACATTGCTCTGTTCAGTGACACATGTGACTTCACCCACCTGGTGGTGCTAAACAGACCAAAGATCTCTGGATTTTTCTCATCTTTCTTCCGTAGCACGAACACATCCTCTAAAATAACACAGATACACACAAAAAGTGTCATCAAATAAACCTGAATTTGTGCCAAGCATGATTTTACAGCATGTGTATATATATATATATATATAGTTTAATCGACTTACAAATGAGGACAATATAAGCAATCAAAATCAACAAAAGAGCAACAACATGCAAGTGCTATGACAAGTCTCGGTTAGCCTAACGCAGTACACGCAGCAAGTTTTTTTTTTTTTTAAAGAAACAAGTAGATAGAATAGAAAAAATAAAGCTAGCGTTAGTTTTTCAAGAAAAGCTAGCAGTTAGAGAATAAATATGCAATTGATTTAGGGTCAAGTCACATGTGTGTGTGATCTCAGTGTATCTCAGATAGATAAAATAGAATTAGAATAGAGAGTGTCAGAGTTAGAGGGTTAAATAAAGATGGAAGAGATGTGTTTTTAGCCGTTTCTTGAAGATGGGTAAGGATTCAGCTGCTCTGATTGAGTTAGGCAGGTCATTCCACCAGATGGGAACAGTTAATGAAAAAGTCTGTGAAAGTGATTTTGTGCCTCTTTGGGATGGTACAGTAATGCGTCGTTCACTTGTAGAACGCAAGCTGTTACAATATATACCACTACTCAAAAGTTTGGGGTCAGTAAATTTGTTCTATCTTATTTTTTTTATTAATCTGAACATTTACTTAGAAGAGATTGCATTTAACAGATCTATAAGTTTAATAAGAATGAATTCTATCTGCTTGAAGTACATTGCACAATAACCTGTGTGACTGCACATGTCTCAGATTGTTACCGTTCTGAAACCAATATTTCCATCCCTAAGCACTTAATCAAGCCATATGTTTTAATACATGAGGACGTTTTATTTCACATGTCATTGCGTTGGCTCTCGATTTTTTTAATTTTGTATTAAATGACAGTCATATTACAGCCAATGAACATAACAGCAGTCATTCCAGCTATTTTTTTTTAAACCTTTAAACCGCATTCACCGGTTCTAACTCTATAGCGGCACCAGCTCCATAGCGGTTTACCTGAGCATTGCAATTCTTTCAATTCTTACTAGAATACAAAAAAAGCATTAAAAACTGCACATTATTTCTTGCACGCGTGGAAGAAGGTGCGGCGTGCGCGTGATAGTCTCATCTTGCACTTTACATCTTTGGAACAGATAAGGTGTTTAAAAGGATGTCAGTGCAGAAACAAATGAACTATCATCTGCAAGTCAAAGGGCCCGTCAGAGAGATCCTTCAAGATTACAAAGTTTGGTGATGGTTAAACAGCACAGCTGGTGAAACAGATTTAGATTTTCAATTCACAGAGCTTGCTTATGCTGTGAGATCTATTGCAAATTCATCCGGATGGACAGATGGATTCCTGATGAAATCTCTATAGCGAAAGGCAAAATGTGAAGAGTAAAAACTGATTTATCAGCAGTTTTGCTCTGAGGCATATGATGAATAAAATCACTGAGCTGGAAGAAACGGCTCCTCTGAGACTAAAACTGCAGTTTCTCTTCTTTTATGTGCAATTGTGGCCATTTCAGTCAAGCGGCCCTACGTTGATGGATTCCAGATACTGCTCAGGACAGTGACTCTGTATATTTCCAACACACAAAATTGCAAACTATGTTCTCTGTATACACTAGTAAGCAATATTAGGATATGGCATCACAAATATATCAAAGCTAACCAGATGACATACTGTTTATGGTTCATTTTACAGCAGCTCAAACAGCAGAGCAAGGCACTAGCAATGCCAAGAACTGAAAACCTTGAATGCAATGTATGTCGCTTTCGATAAAAGCATCTGCCAAATGCACAAATGCTATTTTATTTGTATGTGTAAGTGCAAGCACATTTCATGTACAGTATGTATATGTAAAAGCTTTATAGGCTAATATTAAACACAATCCTTTGCACTACAGAATAAGACGAGCCTGAGATGCTCAAAATGCTTACAGTACACAACAACATAATTTTAGACCTAGTACTGGTAATTCTCCATATCATAAGGAAGTAGAATGTCCCCTACCGAGCTCATCAAAGTGTGTGTCAATGCCGTTGGGTCCAGCCACTGAGCAGATCAAACGAGTCTTCAGGAAAGAGCTCCATCTGTTTACCAGCATCCTCTGACCACCCTGGTCATTCTGACAGCAGGGAAGAGATAAAAAGACACTTCATTTCACCTGACCTATGGGTGGAGCTGTCTTGCAGCACAAGATTTTGACAAAGACACAAAGTAATTGGCCAGTGCTTGGCTGGTTAGCTTCAGAAATTAATCTCATGCTGGTTGATGTTGAAATGAAGCAAACAATTGCACCATTATGGGAGCAATAAAACATTGTTTTTCATTGAAAACCATTCAAAAAAACTTGTGTATTTTGACTAAATAATTTTTGCAAGCATTTCCTTACATTATAATGTTTTATCAGAAGTTGCTTATACTGTAGTATCCCTGAATATTGCTTTTTATGTCACTGGACAGCCATAATGAAGCCACACAATCAGTGTAGACATTGGCATATATGGGGGGGGGGGGGGGGTGGTTTTCTATGGACCTTTCCTCTGAGTATACGAGGTCAATAGCATATGCTATTGAGATGAAGAGGAAAGCTAAGTGAACGCTTTCGTTAAGCATTATAGATTATGATTTTGAATGCTAAACAAGACTAATTCGATTCAAAGATCTAAACAAGCATGTTTTTGGTCTCATACCGCACAGACTCTGGCCACTCTGGTGTAAACGGCTTTGTTTCCTCCGTCCATGTTGGCCACTCGTTCCGTGAAGAAGTAGTAGACCTTATCATCAGCAGGATCGTCATTGTCAGGGATCACTGCCGAACCCACAAACTTGGGCTCTAGGAAAAAAAAAATATATAAAAGAGATATGGTTAGAATTACACCAAAACACACATTTGTAAAATACTGGTAAAAGTTTGGATTTGTTTTTCATGTTTTTGAAAGAAGCATCTTCTGCTCACCAAGGTTGCATTTATTTAATAAAAAAAATACAGTAAATATTTTGAAATATATATATAAAAAAAAATGTCTCTCTCTGATGGCAAATCCGGATTTTCCGCATCATCGCTCCAGTCTCATAATCCTTCAGAAATCATTCAAATCACTCAATTATTAACAATTATTCTTATTATCAATGTTAAAAACCAGTTGCTGCTCCTTAATATTTACACACTACCATTCAAAACACATTTATTCAGCAAGAATGCATTCAATTGATCAAAAGTGATATTAAAGATATGTATAATGATACAAATGATTTATATCTCAAATAAATGCTGTTTATTGAACTTTCAATTCATCAAAGAATCCTAAAAAATGATCACGGTTTCCACATAAATGCTACAATGATCATTATTCCTAAGGATCATGTGACACTGAAGACTGGAATGATGGATGCTGAAAATTCGGCTTTAACATGCAGGCTATAAATCTGTCATTTTAATGTGCAAAATGCATTTGCCTTATATAATCAAATATTAATAAGTCTTATTATACAGTGTGATCCGCATGTTGGAGGCCAATGCAGCTTTGTGCAGTGAATGTGAGTGGGATTAGATCGTCAGCGCTTCATGAGTCAGCAGCAAGAACACTTAACACCAGTTAACACCATTCAAAACATGAACAGAACTCAACCCCAGACTACTGAGTGCACACAGAAAATGTAAAAGTCTCCACTGAGTCGTGCTCTATGCTCTGCATTACGCACTCGAATGTTATCGAGCAGATGACCTAAGGATGTGATGGTATTTGACCGTGGTTTATTATGTCTGAATGGATGTTAGAGAGATGGATGGTACACGTCAAACACCTCGCTCTCGGTCTCTCTGTATGATTAATGCATCACAGCAGGGGTCGGAATCACATGTGAGAAGTGAGAGAGAATGCCATATTTTTTAACATCTGTCTGACACACTCAAGCTATCTTCAGAATGAATACAAAAGCTTAAGTCATGCATCATCCAATCAGAATTTAAGTCAAAACTATCGGTTCTTAAATGCACATTCTGGCAATTGTTGAAGATCATCTATGCATTCCATCTCCACATATACAGTTGGATTCTGTGCATACTGCAAAAATAGCAGTAGTGTAGTACACCATTGTGAATATATCTTCAGTTACACTTGGCGTGGAGCTGATGTGTTAACTGCACTTATAATGAGGCCACAAGCCTTGCTACAGTGATACGCATGGTAAAAGCATCACTCTCGCTGCTCTGGGCTGAAGGCCAGATCTCTCGTACGGCTGCAGGAGGAGATATACAGCAAAGGGAAGCATTAAACCGGCTCTCAGC